>JBCFXI010001715.1:0-42631 GCA_038496175.1 Ampulex compressa
GTTCTCGATCTCCCTCTCTCCGATCCTTATATTCAGTAAGACCTATATAGTTTTATTTATATATATTTTGTTAAATTCATTTTAACTTGCAACTCTGTCCAACGAGTTTTAGGGACACTAAATCCTAAGATATCCTAGTGTTTTCTGAGGCACATTCACTTGCGTATCGCAACCTTTTGAATATCGAAAGGACTTGGAATTTTAAGTCAATTCCGGGCAATCTGAGGCGCATTCACTTGCGTATGGGCGGCCCCCAAGCGTTTCAGTTAATTTTATGAGTAAACGTCTTATACGAAAAGCGCGTGCCGGACAGATTTCCAAGACCAGAAATTTTTATAGAAAACTAAAGAAAGCAATAAAAGCCTTTATTGCGGAAGAAGATTTCGTTGATATCCTTCTTCAACCTCCAAAATTCGCCCAACGTGTTAATTAATCTGCCTCATCGCAGGGGTATGTCGCGTAGACACGTTGCCCCCGAAAAACCGCTAATCTTCGTAACATAAATCAATATAAAAATTGGTCCCGACGGTAGATCGTGACAGCCGCCTATCTCGCTAATAACAGTCGCGATGTTATGTTTTAAAGCTGGAATTGTCTCTTGATTATCCGCATAACATTGATCCTTAACACCCCACAGAAAAAAGTAACGGCGTCAAATCGCCGCTTCACGCAGGCCAATTGGCATCTCCAAAACAGGCTGATTATTCGGTTGTTAAATTTGGTGCGCAAGAGATCGATTGTCAGTCGGCTTGTATGGCATGTGGCACCATCTTGCCTCATTTTTGCAATTATTATACAATTATTTTTAAAACAAACCAGTAGATGGCCCACCCTGTATTTTAAAACAAATTAAATCGCCCGATGCATTTTCTTTCTTCACGGAGCTTCATCAGCGGATATTGGAGATTAATATTGAGCGTGTAAGACTCATATTTATACTTGGTTGCTATGTAAAAGCATGCAACGAAAAGAGCATTCCGGCAACGATCACACGTCCCATTTGTCGAAAAAAGCTATATTGAATGTTGTTCTGCGGCATCTGGCCGCGTCCACGTGTTTTTCCAAGTGTCTTTCAGTAAAGCCTCTGTTTGTTATATTGTCCTGTAAAATAGTGTTTTGTATAGCGTTTGGTTTCTCTGAATCTTATCCGACTACACGTGCTTGTACATATTTCATTTCTTTTTTCTGCTCCGTTTCTTTCTCTCTCTCTCTCTCTCTGTGCCTTACAAGTGCACGTCATCGCATCGATTTTTACAAAAATTGAGGAATCACGAGACCGAAATAGTGAATGTGCACTGCTTGAGATTTAAAGCATATACATTAATGTAAATAAGCATAACCCTCTACAAGCAGGATGCGTAATGGAGACGCCAGCGTTCATCAGTAAAAATAATACTGTAATACGAGTGTTTTACATAGGCGATCGTAACCGCGCTATACTGCAATAAACAAATGCACATCAGATTCAGTCATATCTGCATTAACTCCCGAAATTGCGGAAAATTGCGCACTTTGAGCGACACAGTATTATCTCCGTAAACATATACACGTATGGTGGGAACAAGACGCAAAAGAGAAGATTTAATGTATCGTTGTGCATTACAGCGAAAATTACTGAGTAACACATCAATCTTCACTACATCAAAAATAGTGAATACATGCACGACATGCTGATTCGAAATCTATCTCGACTTATTTCATCAGAACTGCTGCGCAATCATCTTAAAACACGTTATTGTCACGAGTATTGTTTTGCTTTTTTTTTGTTTTTGTGCCGTAATGCAATTATCTGACAAGCAATGTTATCTTTTTTTCCTCCAATCATACAGATGCCTAAATTATTCCTCGTTCATGAAAAATCTGCAAAAGCGCGAGATGACGCAAAATGACGAGCTGTGGATATCATTTAAGAATGCAAAGAACAAGGAATTAAAATCAAAAGACACTGGCCTCGCGTAAATTGCGTTACATTTACGTTACAATCGCGATTTAGAGTGCGACGTATGGTTTGCTCAAGAATTCCAGATGCTTGCGGAAGACGTTCGGTCCAGTTTATAAAATATTAATCCGATGACATCTTTGACCGCGAAAGAAGAGATAGAGAGCATAACACCATGTCCAACTGCCACATATGTGAGAAGACCTTTTCATCCCTATAAAAGCGTATAAGGGATCATTTCCATATTACGGGAATATGTTAGGGATCTGCATATATTTCATGGAATGTAAATAATCAACTACACTCCGTAACATCATCTTTCATAATCCCTGCGGATACGATGCTCAATTTAGCATCAAAGCATTTGCAAAAGCGTTCAACTGTTTAATTCATGTTTTGCCTATTAATAAGGAACACTACATCTCATTCACAAAATTTGAAGAAAGAAACAAAATATATTTTCGCTTTATAAATTTACTTAAATTCTTAGCATCGAGTTTGGACAAACTTTTATCATATTTGGAAAAAGGTGAATTAAACATCTGTAAATCTCAATTCTCCAATTTAAACGTTGCACAGCAAGAATCATTAATGCAAAACGCATTAATGAACACTTATTCGACATGGTCATACTACTAATAATCCAGAGGGATATTCGTTGGGGTTTGTCAATGTTCACATAGATACGCTCGTGTGAATAATAAATATATGGAGACAGAAGCTACTCGAGTCCTTGAGCTACTTAATTTATTACGATGTGTATAAATTGTACGAGTAGGTAATGAGTGAATCTCTTTCAACGCACGGTTTTCGCTGGTTCGATGAGATTGAACACTGTGACGTGATGTTCACAGCCGATGATTCACCGACAGGACATATACTCGAGGCAGATCTTTTATATTCCGATAAATTGCATAACCTACACGCAGAAATTCTAGCCGTTTATATTTTCAATTTCATCACGAAAAATAAGTATATCTAAGCAGTGTAAATTAATCGCCGACGTTAATGATATGAAAAAGTACGTCATTCATTACCATACATTAACACGTTGAGTGCCCGTCCCTCATGAATGCGAGTTTCTAAGCGACCGCTATCCTACCACTATCTCGAACGAAGCACGGAGTATAAGAAATCTAAATTTTAAGTCTAAGCAAATATAAATATTTCTTCGTCATTACTTAGCACAGTTTCACTTACACTTTTGCACTGTCCGATGACCATTTTAAGGATCAATAAATTAAGATGTTAACGGAATATACTGCTGGACGGAATGATAGTTCTAATATAAATGCAGTAAGCTTCCATGAAATTATTTTCAACAATACTGTTACTGCATTAGGCAAATGATAAGGAATGCCTGAGTAGGTGCTCGCCAGAAGTATTGTTACTCTATAGAAAATTCAACCAAAATGTGACCATATAATGAGTTGTTCAGTGAACCATACAACATTCGGTGAACAAAACTTTGCTGAGGTAAAAATGAATTAGAACGTGGAAAAAACTATAACTGGAGGTAACCAAAAATCATATCGTGCTGCTTACAATCCGAGGGGATCAAGCCGCGAGCGGTAGTTTGAGAGCCTCCACGGAAACATAGCCGTCACCCATATCTGGGTGACGTGGCATTCAATGTGTTAACGTAATGATTACCCCACGGACTCATATTGATACATCATTTTATTTGATACATCAAATTAAATACCCGTCTTCGTACGAAAGTGATCAACGATTTTGAGGAAAACCTCCTTAAATTAATGAACAATGCAGTTTTCGGCTAGATCATGGAAAACTGTCGGCAAAGACGTCGATGTAAAATTAAGACCTTAAAATTAAAACTTACGGTCGGCAATATATTTGAAGAATTAATTAAAAAATAAACTTTATTCGAATTCACAAAATAATTAAACATATGCGTACATAAACACAAAACAAAAAACAACAACAATTTAACAACAAATTTAATATTTTTTCTTTGTGTGATAATTATCAAAGCAATCACCTACACCCTATCGGCATGTTGATTACAGATACTTCAAAAACAAGCGTGTACGACTTCCATTACATACAAAGGGAGTATGGCGATGAATGTATCCTAATGTGTACCGAAACCAATAATCTAATTTACCACAGCAAGTGTACAGATATTTATAAAAGTATGCACATACCTGGGGGGGAGGGCAGATGATCGATCCATAGAGCTACGCTGGCAGTGGAAAAAGCTGCTACTACTATGCTGGACAGGTCGATAGGTAGACACCGGACTAAGAATGCACCAACATCTGAAGTCAAGATATAAGGTACCGTATCAAGGACTACATGACTGCTGGAACACAGCAACAGCAGTGGCAAACGTTTCCTCCAAAGTATCTGTCAAAAAAAAAAAAAAAAATAAAGGCGGCTTTACTCCGACCACTTTGGGGGGAACAGAATAGAGTGCAATAAATACAAAATTAAAGAAATATATTTAAAAGGTAAGGAAGTGCAGGAGGCTAAAGCTTCAAGGCAGGTATTCCTTCGAAACGACAGAGGACTTTCGAATCAGCAGGTGTTTAGCGCAGAAAAGGTATCGCATGACGACGCTGCTGTCTCCGGCCACAGTAACATGGAGAAGGTGGTAGAGTGCGCTGGGTACTCGTCAACAAGCGAGCATATCATTTTCAACCAGCCGACCGTTCGGCTCGTCAGGGAGGAAGCCATTAATATCAAGCCCAACACCAGAAGACGTAACTTGGCAAAAGCCAAATCGGCCAAGATGCACAAGTGTGAATTACCCAGAAGCGTCTCTTCTGTTGCGGATGCCGCCATTGCGGTCGATACGTCTACATTTGCTTATTCTAGCGAGTCGGAGGCCTCATTGGTCTTGACGTCCCGTGGTCGGGCGTCCTTCTGGAGACGCAAAACCAGGATCGCTCCAGCGGAGGGACTGGCAGCTAAATTCAGCCGAACCTCCCGCGAGACGCGTCCTGAAGAGAGTTCAAGCGGTACTGGGCATGGCGTACGAACGTGCTGGCGAAGCGTTCCTGAAAAAAGACACCCTTTGGGGTAAATTTTCATCGGCTGATGCTTCGTTATTGAATTTTTGACAGTACCTTGTGCGATCATTTACACGGGTGCAGCGTGTTTTGACTGGAAGCCTACGCTGCAGCCGTGTAAATTGTGATTCCGAAGTGATATATAGCATCCGTGGATCATGGAAGGAGACGGATAGGGAGAAACAGTCAACGGACAGCTTTGGAGCAGGGAAGTAGCGGAGAGTACTCGGCACTGGGCAGCAGGTGTGAGCAAGGAGACTGAAATGCACGGCTTCCCTGTGGTGAAAATTGGGGATTTACCTGCTGACTACCCACTTATCAAATATAGAGCGTTCGTTCTTCCGAAAACTCGTTAAAACGCCAACAAAAAGAAAAAGGAGAATCCAACCGCTTCCCGACCCTGGTGAGAAGAAAAGTGAAAAAGATAGGAGGAGGAGCTGAGACAGAAAGATAAAAAAAAAAGAAAAGAAGAAAAACAGGAAACTTCCTGTCAAGCAGTTTAAGATCCCAAAGGATAAGATCGCCACTGGAAATAAGTGCGAGGTGCTGCCGGAATCTCCAATGGAGGCCACGGCCTATCTGTTAAAGCAAGTAGCAGAAATAGTCAGCAACCGAAAGACGGTCTGTAACAGATTGACCATCTCCCTGAAGGATAACGAGGTCATTAGCCCTGAACTAAAAACAAAACACGCGGCCACGGTCAATAAGGTGAGGGATGCGAGGGCGATGATTGAAAAGGTGATTTACCAGCATAAACAGGCGGTGTTCGCTCGCAGAAATAAGCGTGCAAATGATTTGGGGATGGTAAATACCTCCACTGAAACCTCCTCTCTACCGACAAGGAGAGAGATAACGACATAAACCGATCCTCCACCACCTATATCCTAACCTAGGATTGAAGAGGTGAGGGTTGGGAGGTCGAGCAGTCTGAAATCGGACGTCTCGACAATTCGACTAAAAATAAGAAGGGAATGAACATGGACACAAAACAAAAAAGCTTTGCGGTGGCGATCCAGCAAAAAGGAGGAAAGAGCAAGGGGACTGCAGACGAATTTGTCAAAGTTAGGGCTCGTGCAAGAAACAAGGCGGGGTCTACTCTGGAACCGGCACAGATCCCCGCGAAAGAGACTTCGATGGCAAGGCCTCGCAGAAAGAGAGGGAAGCCAAAAAGAATTACGGTCCAGGTCAGAGAGAACTCCGATTATCTGCAGACATATAGAAGCTTGGTCCATAAGGGAGATGAAGCTCTACCCGCATCTAAGGGAGTGAGAAACACAAAAAAAAGGGCCACGTCCTGATAGAGCTCAACACAGAAGCGGGCATAGGTCTTGTCGGGCTGATGGGTGGCGGACGAAGTGAAAACCTTATCGCACCATTTCTACGTCCTGATGGACATGGCCGCTATTTGCCAAGAATCTCTACCTCGGCACGGCCACTCAATGAGCAACGCATCACTGCGATAGTCGCTTATTCGACTAAACGAGGACGCCCTGATGGCGGCGGCTCACGCGGTGGCCTGGCCGAAACGCATTCCGGCTGGGCCCGTCAACATGCAGGCGGAGTCTGAGTGACTCCGGAGCGCTATGACGGCTGTCTGCGACGTCGCCATGCCCTGGACCATACTCCGCCAACCGAACGCCGTGCACTGGTGGTCGGTCGCGATTGCCGACTTACGATCTGCATACATCCGCGCCGGTACACGCGCGAGCGACGAAGACGGAATCGCGACAAAGCGTCGGTCGTCGAGAGATATAATGCCTTTAGGAACGCGCAGCAATCCCTGAGGCAGGCCATCAGAGAGGCCAAGTTCCGGGCTTGGAATGAGCTCCTCGGGACTCTGGATAGGAACCTATGGGGGAGGCCGTACCGTATAGTTTTAGGCACGCTCCGCCCATGGGTCCCTCCGGTGACAGAGTCCCTTAAGCCCCAGCTACTTGCATAGGTCGTCGCGGCACTTTTTCCCGATACGTCGGGAGAGGTGTCGCGGTGGCCTTTGCCTGAATTGGAGCCGGACCTTACTATCTGATCCGGCGAGCTGGAGATCACGACAGAGGAGATGTCCGGGGCTATTAAGCGCCGATGGCATCGCCAGACAAGCCTGGGTCTGGCCCTAGGCGTTCTCGGGACCAGGCTGAAGGAGCTGTTCAACAGCTGCCTCCTGCCTGGCCTATTCCCCCACTGTGAAGGCGCAGCAAATTTATTACATTCCAAAGAAAAGTCGTCCCACTGAGTCTCTCTCGACCTACCACCCGATCTGTCTGCTCGACGAGGTGGGGAAGCTGTTTGAGCGCATTATCACTTCCCGCCTCGTCGGGCACCTGTCCGCGGTAGGTCCCGATCTGGCCAAGAGCCAGTTTGACTTCCGAGTGGGCCGCTCCACAATGGATGCGGTGTTGAATGTGAGGACCCACTCGCACTCGGCCGTCTCTCGGGCCGGGGTGGCGTTGACGGTATCTCTAGATATCGTCAACACATTTAACACCTGCCCTGCACGGCCATCTTGAAGAGTCTTCGGCGCCATCGGGTACCGAAGTACCTCCAGGATGTGATCGGGTCCTACCTATCGGGGAGGTAGGTGGAATACCCAGACAGGTCGGGCGCTATGGTGACGAGAGAGGCACGATACGGTGTCCCATAGGGGTTCGCTCTTGGGCCTATCCTGTGGAACATCGCATACGATACGGTCCTGCAGGCCGACCTCCCCCCCCAGGGTCAGCGTTACGTGCTACACAGATGACACGTTGGTACTGGCCACCGCGGGGGGGGGGGGAATACAGACGTACGCTTCACCGCGCCAAAAGCGGGATGGCCTGCGTCATCCGGAAGATCGAGGAGCTGGGACTTCGCGTGGCTCCCCTCAAGACGGAAGCGATATGGTTTTTCAACCCTCGTCGTCGTGGGGAGCTACCCAAACTCTGGCTCTAGGTAGATTAGACCGAGGTCGAGGTGGACTCCGGGTTGAAATACCTGGGGCTCACCTTTGACGGCCAGTGGCGCTTGGCGGTCCACTTCGGTTTCCTGGCC
Organism: Ampulex compressa; assembly: GCA_038496175.1. Lineage (NCBI taxonomy): Eukaryota > Metazoa > Arthropoda > Insecta > Hymenoptera > Ampulicidae > Ampulex > Ampulex compressa. The sequence goes on from JBCFXI010001715.1 coordinate 7,999, forward strand.
TCCCCAGCGGAACGAATAACGGGTTAGCTCGGCCGCCTCCTCTCAAACCTCAGAGGGATACAGAAGAGGGTCCGCCGCCTGTATGGGGGGATTGTGCGGTGCGTGGCCCTTTACGGGACACCGGTTTGGTCTCGCAACCTGATGGTCAGCTGGTACAAACGAGACCAGCTGCGCGGGATTGAAAAAAGGCTGGCCATCAGGATCGCACGGGCGTTCCGCACGACTTCCTTCGCGGCGGCAATGGTTCTGGCAGGGCAGCTCCCTATACAGCTGCTAGCGAATGCGGCACGGCAGCTCCACGCTCTTCGCCAAGGTAGAGATGCCACACCGGAACTGGTGACTGACGTGGCGACTGCAAGGCGCAAAGTCCAACAACGCGTCATCACGATGGCAACATCGCCCTTCCGAATTTGCCAATGCGGGGCAGCGTGCTGCCGCGGTTGTCCTGCCTAGCTTCGAGAAGTGGCTGGGCAGGACCTGAGGACGGCTGACCTACCGGACGACACAGGTGCTCACCGGGCGCGGATGCTTTGGTGAGTACCTGTATCGGATGAAGAAGGAACGGACGATGCAGTGCCACTACTGCCCCGATGTGCAGCACACGCTGAAGAACTGCCCAGCGTGGGAAAATCCGCGCCGTGTCCTGCACAGTGAAGTAGGTATGAACACCTCGCTGCCAGCAGTCGTGCGAGCAATGCTGAGCAGCGAGAGGTCCTGGCGCACCGTGGCCTCCTTTTGCGAGAAGATCATGCTGCAAAAGAAGGCCGCGGAACGGGTCCGCGAGATAGCAGACCCCTAGTGCCGTGGGAAAGATCAGGGTCGCGGGGGGCGCAGGGGCCCTCTGTCGCCCCTGCCTGATTAATTTTTTTTTGTATAGTGCTTGAACTAACTTTTGTATAGTACTTAAAACTAACTAAAAACTGTGATTTTCTTCTTTTCTTCAGAAACAAAAAGCTGTGGAGCACAACGCGCGTGCATCGAACGATTTAGATATATCCTTGTATGATGAAAGAGTGAAAGAATAAAAAAACATTTTTGCCAATTTTTTACAATCTTTTTGTGTATTTTTTCCTCCTCCTCCTCCTCCCTATAGCTTTTTTTTTTTTTAGATGAATAGACAAAATAGAACAAAGTATGTTTTTCCTTTTTTTTTAAATGAATTTATTCATCTAAGATTACATTTTTTCTGAACATGAATACGCTCTATCTCCTCTCCTCTTCTTCTTCGACGCTTATTGATCATCGCGGTAATTTCGCTGGCACAGTAAAACAAGAGTTCAGTGTGCAACGGTAATTTTTCATCAAAAGAACCAATGCTGTGAGACGTGATTTATTATAATAAATTTGGTGACTGTAGATTCGCATAGAATATTGCCTATTGTTACGAAAATTTCGAAAAGGTACTATACAAGGCGCACTTTTACATCGTACATGGTGCAAAGCGAATCAATGTAATCGATTAAAAACAGCAGAAATCTTACGGATTGCCTCGATAGGCGCAGACTCGCCAATAATACCATGACGCAAAAATACAAACTTTACCTTGTTGCACGTATCGAAGAACATAGTCAGCGTTTCGGCGATTTCAAATTCTTCGACAACGGACATGTTTGAGAAGTATCGTCTGATTTAATCCTGGTGACGCTCAACGATAATCTACCGATCCGTAAGCGGAAACTGCACCGCGATTCCATCCTTTTGTGGGCAGTGAGTGAATGAGTTCCTCAATAGTATTACAGCACATCCATTTGCAATGAGAAACCGCATTATTAGTCCAATTTTTATGAAAGCCACTCTTCGCTTCGAAAGGCTCTACCTCGAGAAATATCTTGTTGAATTATAGTAACGGTATTTTATGACCGAATAGAAAAGTACTACGAAGCGTATGAGTTCAAAGTCTACAGATATACATCTTGCTAGGATGCTTTACGAGTAAAGTTTGATTCAATGCCCATTTATCAAAGGATACTGAAAACGACTACCCCATCCCCCTCCCAATCCCTCTATTCATCCTCTTCCCTTTTTTTATAAATTGTTTCTTTATACGAATGGAGGAATTTAACTTAATCACTTGGTGCTCCATTTGATCCACGATGAAAGTAATTTTATACTGCGCGGCGTGTATCACTCTAGCGCACTCCAACGCAATTAAGTTCTTAATTATATCCTGAAGCGCTATCATTTATTTTCTAACTACTCGCTGAAATTCCATATTCACTTTCCTGTCAAGGTCATTCAATGAAAGAAGTTTTGTCTCTTTCAGATCCTCAATAATACTCAACATTTTTTCTCAAAATTAGCACCTACCAATAAAATGATATTTGAGATAATATTACTGGCGATATCTTCATCGCGTCTTTCTAAAATACAATTGATGTATGTCAATGTTACAACACTCTTCACGTTAGGATTGGCTACGTGCTTAATTTTTTTCCCACGCGCGCTGTGTGAATCGCCTTCTACGCACAATGCATCATCTTACGCATAATTCCTGAGCGAAACGGATCAGTGAGATGACAAGAATTTTTGTTCACCTCGTGCCAACGAAGCACTGAACTTATTGATAGACATACTGCAGATCACTGAGTAAATTGCGACTAAAATTAATAAATTTATATCGAGATGGAGAGTCCTACTGAATAGCGTGAGAGCGGGGGCGGGAGGGAGGAGGGTCCGATAACGGCAGGAGAATGAGGAAAACTGTAGCAGTCTTTTACCCCCACCACTGGGAGAGAAAGAGAGGAGGAAAAGGTTCAAAATTCTGAGGACGAAGACATCCACTTTCAATCTGATTTTCAAATAGTAACCGTAGTTAGTACGATAAAACTGTAGAAGTATGATAAAATGAGTGCAAAGCGAGTAAGGACAAAGAGTATTTTATGGAGCATTCGCACACGCTTGGAAAGATTTTAATGTGCCTGTCAGAGACCGACAGCTGTGCACATGTGAGAAAATATACATATTTCTTTTTTTAAATTAATCATTAAAACATTGGTTTGGTGTTTTCAACTTACCTCCATACTGTGCGTATACAAATCCCCCCCCACCCACACACCCACACACACGCACACACGCACGCACATCCTCTAGGAATCAATCGTTAATTCTAATTAACGATTTTACAATCTCCTTGTCAATGGTCAATGATTAATCAACGATTTTTGTATAAGTTATTTCATACCGTTCTAATTCGTTTACTTGACAAAATGTATACAATTTTTCATTTTATTTATATACACTTTATTACATAACTTTAAAGCAACTTTAAATTTAACATCTTGGAAAGAAGATTAACATGGTATAAAAAAGAAAATGATATCACTTTATGTTGATATGGTGCTAACAGTTTCCGAAAAACACGGTCAAAGAGTTATTATCCAAAAAAAGTGAAATGAATACTGATTAAATTTTTGAATCTAATCCTGGACAAGCGTGAGAAAGGAAAATCAATGAACATCCATTATGAAATATCGCCTACATACATTATGAAAAGTGAAGAATATTACTTATGATTCTCATGACACGAAAGAAAAGGTGATGGCATGGATCGTTCCTTCTCTGAAACAAAGTAAGCTCTGATAACACATTAAAATAATCATAACGAGTACCTTCGTATACTTATACCAACACTCTCTCTAATTTTTCTTGGAGTTAAACTATTGTCGAGAAATTTAACATTCGCGTGTGGAACATAACTTAATTCCAAGAAAGATCAGCAGAAGTGTTGGTATAAATGTACGAAGATGCTTGCTATAATCATATTAAAATGTATTATTAAAAACTATCGAATAAGTGGGATTAGGGGTATGTCACTAATGACGAAAGCAAGCTCTGTTGCATTAAATAATTGCCTATAACTTTGAAAAAAGCTATTCCGTTAAAGTCTATGTTAAAAAAGATCACATTTCTAAAAAAAAAAAAAGTAACAAACAAACAAAAAGTAACAACAAAACAAAAGTACTGGTTTAAACTCGAAAAAAATTCGGTAACTGCACTTTAGAGTTAAATTTGTGCATTTTCACGATAAAAATTGCGAAAACTTTTAGAGATAAAAGTGGATCCCTATTCTGAAGCATAAGCACTTTATTCCTACTAATAAACCGTATAATAAACAGTTCAAATTTAAAACAGCAGTAATATAACAAAATTTATTTTACCACTCCAACATGTACAATACAAATAAGTGCACTCTGCGCTCAACGTTGTCAGTGTATCTATTGTAGTCAAATTTTTAGTTTTAATAAAAGTTTATAAAATATTTCAATGACGCGCAAGAAAAGAACAACTAAGTCAGAACGTCAATAAAAATATATCTTTTAAATTACTGTAACATTGGAATTAAATCCAAATCAGATTTAATATTATCAATGAAATTAACCAAAGCCTATATATAAGGCTTACGTATATTTTGAACAAAAATTACAAAATTCATATTTTTATCTAAAAAAATACCTCAAATATAATATTTTTGTTACAGTAAAATTCAAGTAAACGAAATAAAGCACAGCTACTATCCACTCTAAATCCGGTTCAGATATTCAAAATATTCACATAAATACAATGATTTTTTTTAAATATAGCAATCGTGATTTACGTGAACTTTGTTTTACATTTTTAAAAAATAAGTGAAATGAAAAAATGTTATACTTGTTCGATATCACAACACGGAAGGGACACACCAATTTTTCTGTGCACACGTATTAAAATCTCTAATGATCCTTAATTACCTGCGCCTGTATGAAATAAAAACTGTAATAAACAACATGTTATCAATGTTATAACAAAATACCAGCACAATGAAAAATGTATTTACAATAATGAAATAAACTGAATTGGCGAAAACATTAAAAGGACGAAAATGTCATATCATATGCTTGACACGCATTCCCAATTGTGTTACAAATATATATACATAAACTGTCTCAACTTGGAGAACTGCCGGAATGTCATTTCGTGAGCATAGATTTTTTTTTCTATTTTCATTGTTTATTTCGTTTTTTTAACTGTTTTTCTTAATGTACAGTGCCATTGGAGGTGGAATTAAGCTGTGCTGACTGACCTACGTTTGAAGTGAAATATTTTGTTACGTGTTTTTTTATTTTTTCTTTGTTTTTTTAGTTCGTGTTTTTACCTCATTCAATGTTGTGCAGTTTTTCATGTTTTTTTTTAACGTTCTTTCTTTTTGTTTAGTACAATTAATCTGTTTTAGTTCATCCAAATGATCATTTTAATTTCATTATTTTGTGTGACATTGCTTTTGAATTGAGCTGTATCGCTTATCACAGTGCTCATTTCGTGAGTATAGGTTATTTTTCCTCTTTTTTTATTTTCATTTCATTTTTTTAAACTGTTTATCTTAATTTTCAGAGCAATTGACAGTGGAATTGAGCTATGTCGATAGCTTTGTCGCGTTTTCTATTTGTTTTTTAGAATGTGCCTTTTCCTTTTTTAATGTTTCACAGTTTTTAATATTTCTGTTATATCTTTCGTCCTTTTTTAATGAAATTAATCTGTTTCCGTTCATCCAAACAAGGTCTCGCAGAAGATTAAACTTAGGTTATCATACTCGCAGAGCGGAAGCAGTACTAAAAGTTATTGAAAAACAAACTGGATTAGAAAGGGCATAAGCGAAGGAGCGAAACGGACAAAGAATGGCTCAAATACGTGCCGAGGAAGCAGCAGAGCGACCAGGCTCGGGTGCAAGCAGACATGAGGATGCACGGTTGTGAACATGACGAGCGCGTTCTGCAGCTACAGATGTACTTTGTTCTCAACAAAATAAACGCAACAAGTTGAGAATGGCTAAAAGACATTCACGAGAAACAGCAGATTAGCCTCAAACAAGACTCCGTGCTCAACAATCACGCGATCACAATCGCTTTGCATTCCGGTACAACCCAGTTGATAATTATAGTTTGATCCGGCATGTTCTCATCGGCACTATGACTGAAGTGTATTCTTAATCTAAGGCTCTGAAATTTAATGGAGAAACGAAAGGAATACGTTGCGCCGTTGGAAAACTTAAACTGCCTCAATTTGAGGAACCGCCAGAACCATTAAAATCTTTGACTGCCAGATATACAGCCGAATCCAAGCATTTCCTATCTACCAGCAGGAAATACAACTCATGCTACAAAATGTCGTCGTTTGATGCGGAAATCGTAACAGCTCAATTCATGCCAACGTTCAAAATGAAAAGACGAATTTATGATAAAGCTGGCCTCCAGATTCGGCACAATAAATGTAGGCGCGCGAAAAAATTTGGGCCGTTGGGTTCCAAGACCAGGACTCGAACCCGGGGTCTTTCGCTTTCCGGGCGGCTACTTTACCAACTAAGCTATCCAGGACATCCAGCCGAATTTTCTGCAGATCGCTTACACGTCTTTCCTAATTCGAAGCCGAAACCTTGCTCAGGAATTGTATAAATACAAATAAAATTTTATTTATAAAATTTGTTATTTATATAATTCCCGGGCAAGGTCCCTGTGAAATATAGAAATATTCAATTTCTTTCTCAAAACACGAGCTGTGATGTCATGGCCGAAATTTTTTTCACGATTGCCTGCATATAAAGTTAACGTCTAATTTTAATTGTAGGCATAAGACCATATGGCATAACGATATTTTGATATTTATTAACATCCCCTTTTTTTGTATCCACAAGACCAGTGGCGATTAAGTGTTAATAAATATTATTTACATTTCCGATGCAAAATCAATTATTATCTAAATTTTATTTGTATTTAAAACATGAAGTGTTGAGTTCGTGCGCTGCTGGATGTACTCAGAGGAACGGAAACACTTTAAACAAAATCGACGATGTAATATGCGCTGAAACACCCGATGCCAACGTCGAGAAAGATTTGTATAAAGTCGTGACGAAAAATATGATACATAAAACTTGCGGTACGCTGAATCCAAATTCACCATGCATGATAGACGGGAAATGCTCTAAGCGATATACTCGGGCATTAGTATCCAACATATAGTATCCAACACAGTTACAGGAAACCATGGATTATCCTTTATGCAGAAGAAGATCAACAGAAGATGGCGCTAAATTAGCAACTATACAAATGCAAAACAGTGTCATCGAAGAAAATAACCGGTGGGTTGTTCCATGTTCCCCTTTGCTGACAAAAGCATACAAAGCGCACAAATACATTTGTAAATACGCGAATTAAGGCAGAAACATAGCAGTTGTTTGACATGCAACCAAAAAGAACTAATAAATGTTGAGGTAGATTAACGCGTGCAGATAAGGCAGAGAACAAGTGTGCCAATGCGCGCAATTGTAGCTACTGAGATCAAGCGCTATAGGCACTAGTTTACACATTTCTATTGCAGAGATTGGTCGCAAAAGTAAAGAATACCCGACGAAGTGATAATAAAAAGAAATGTGTTCTCGCTGCATAAATTCTTTCTTATTCTTCTTATTATTTCTGCAACAAGCTATGGGCCCAGTTACCACACCTGTGCATAAATCGTGAAATCTCAGCACGGAATGTCACAAACTGTAATGGGTTAAATTTCTAGCACAGGAGATTCCAGGTGAAGACTTTGTTCAGCGTGAACGGGCTTTCTGATCTTGAGTATGGCCCGCGGGAAGTGTCGACATGCGAAGACCAGGTTGCTGCAAAAATGTCGTGGATAAATAACAATGCACGCACAATGTTCATCATTGGATCGTCAATCGAAAGCGATCAAATGGTGCCACTTATCGTCTATGGAATCTCGCAAGGCACGTAGAACAAGTTATCGGGAGTGCATAAGCAAAATCGTCGTTCAACAAATTGATGCTAACCCAAAAGTTGTATGAATGTTAAATGTCTCCGGAAGACTCGATTATTTAAGATATTGTCAAGGTGCAAAACATGGCCACGCAGTTGATAGACGTGGGTGAAAATGTGACGAACTCTGCTATCATGGCAAAAATGCTCGCAGGTTCAACGTCGAAATGTGCAACATTTCAGACGGTGTGGAACAGTGTCGATCCGTCGCGCCTGACGGTGGAAAACCTGCAAGAGAAACTTTTACGCGAGGAGGCTCGGCTCAACTCGGACAGTGAACAGCTCAGGGCTTTTTCAGCAATGAAGAACAGTGTGGAAAAAGTGGAGAATGAGGTGAAAGGATGAAAAAAAAGCAAAGAAAACCAAGTGATCGTAAAGATACAGAGTGTTTCAAGTGCAAGAAAAAGGGACACTACGCGCGCAAGTGCAAAAAAAACGGGATCGTGGAGAAAGCGAGTCTCGTGAATCTCGCCACTGCGCACTTGTCGCGGAGAGATCAAGCAGACAACCTATCGATACAAAAAAGGAATTGGAACTTCCGATTGATACTGTAAATAAGGTGCTGAACGCAAGTCAAGACGAGGTCTGATAACAATATGAGATCATATAACGCATCAGTATGAATAGTTTACGGAATATCGGAATCTGGATGATGAAAGTACAATATCTCTGGGCGACAACAATTAATGCGACGTGGTTGGCGAACGTACAATACTCATCGCTGCGTACAAGCTGCGTATCTAAAGCGTACTGCACGTACCGCAGATGCAGAAAAATCTGTTTTCAATAGGAGCCCGTATAACGAGAGGTAATGAAGTTGTATTTAAGAATCAAATGGTAAAATCGTGAGTGATGGAAAGCTGCTGGCATCGGCAGTGAAACAAAATAATGACATTTATCACATGTTGTTCCAAGTTTACAGCGGGCAAAGCGCCAACGAAGCAAATATGAGACAGGCTCGGCACGTGAACAATCGCAAAGTACGTGAATCAGTCATCAAAGGTTTGATCAACAGAGTAAAACTGTTTAGTAAAGTCGATTTCTTTTGTGACTCTTGCCAAATCAGAAAGTCACGTCGGCCGGGCGAAGTGATACACACGGATGTGCTCCTATGTCGGTAGAAACTCGCGGTAGAGCAAGATATTTTCTCACGTTCAAAGACGATGCTACGAGCTTTCGATACAACTATTTTCTAAAGCACGAATGTGATATGTTAAAAAATTTCAAGGTTTTCGACAAAGTTATTGAAAATAAGTTCAGAAAAACCATAAGAGTGTTGCGTTCAAATAACGGTCTAGAGTTTAAAAATAAAAATATGGAAAATTATCTGAAATCTTGAAGAATACTATAGGCATTTTCGGCACCGTATACACCGCAGCAGAATGGGAAGACGGAACGAGATAATCGTACGATTATCGAAGGCGCAAGGCAAAGGCGTCGCTACTTGCGAAAGGTCTCCCGATAAATCTGTGGGCTGAGGCGACCAATACGGCAGTATACTTGAATCGAGCTAGATCGTTAAACATGAGAGGTGAGTGCACGCTGTACGAGCTTTGGATCGGCAGAAAGCCAAATGTAAAGCATTTGCGGATATTTGGCTCTGAAGCGTATGTTCATGTACCACAACAACAAACGACGAAATGCAACGCACGAACTAGAAAGATGATACTCGTTGGATATGACGAAGAATCGTCGAATTATTGAATATATGACCCGGAAGCGAGAAAGGTCATGATGTCTCGTGACGTGGTACTCAGAGAAACAACCTTAAAAGCAGCAGTATCCAAGTGCAACAAGAAAGATGGTGGATGGATCATGCCTAAGGACAATAGAGAATCACCTGCAGGATGAGAAGGAGGAAAACGATGACAGCGATGAAAAAGTTCGTGATGAACTCGTCATTCAAGAACAACCGATCGGAGGAGCGAGAGATCTTCGCCCTCGAGATAACCTACGGCATCCTGATCGTTACGAGTCAAACGTAGCCGAATACGGAGTGCCGCTCTCACATAATGAAGCTATGAGCAGCGAGGATGCATCAAAATGAATTAAAGCGATCGAAAACAAACTAAAAGCACATCAAGAAAATGAAACCTGGTCCATTAGTCGACAAAAAACCAAACAAAAAAACCATTGATTCGAAGTGGGTTTTTCGGCTAATGAAGGACATAAACGACAATCTGTATAGGTACAAAGCAAGACTGTGTGTTCATGGATTCACGCAACAATGTGGAGTTGACTTCATGGAATTTTTCGCGCCTGTCGTGCGGTATGATTCCTTGAGAGTCTTACTTGCAATTGTAGCGGCGGAAGATCTTGAGCTGGCGCAGTTTGACGTGTAAATGGCATTTTTACACGGTCCATTAGAGGACGACATTTTTATGGAGGTACCTGAAAGTCTTAGTATCAGGAAAACGAGCGAAAATGCGCGCGCGAGTGTCGTGTGTCGGTTGAACAGGTACCTATACCGCCTAAAGCAAGCACCCAGGTGTTGTAACAAAACCATTAGTAAATTCTTGGGAGCGTTCAATAGCATGGCCGACAAGCGTATAAGCATCAGAAATGTTGAGGGATTGCACATGTATTTGTCATTGTTTGTAGACGATGGGTTGATTGCCACGAAGTCGAAATCGATAATGTTTGTGGGTATGCAGATAGAGAAAGATTGAGCGAAAAAATCTGCGTTTGTGCATCAAAGCCCATGTATCCGACGTATGTTGAGCAAATTTGGTATTACTGAAACGAAACCAATCGATATGCTGGCAGATCCTCACATGGTTTTGTCACCGGTAACCTGAGAAGAATGAGAGTAAGACGGTAAACGCGCCGTATAGAGAGGTTGTTGGATAACTCATGTTTGTAGCGGCAGTTTCGCGAACGGATATTGCGTATGCGATGAACTCAGTTAGCAGATTCTTAAATAATCATAACAACCAGCACTGGCAAGCTGTTAAAAGAATCTTTTGATACCGAGGAGGAACGAGTAAGTGCGGCATAGAGTTCCACAACAGTGGAAACAAGCTACTAGTTGGCTATTCCGGCGCTGGCTACATAAGCAACGTAGAGACCAGAAGGTCCACGACTGAGTATATATTCGAGTTATCGAAAGGTCCAATAACATGGTCTAGTTAGAGACAAAAACTCGTGACGTTAAGCACAACAGAGTCAGAGTATGTGGCGGCAGTGGCCGCATCTAGAGAATAGTGCAGTGGATATAGGATCTAGAGTAGTGGATAGAGGCTCAGACTGTCACGCGGCAGACCCGGGTTCGAATCCCGCCCATCACCTCTAGTTTTTCTATGTGACATGTGTACCGTATACGCATTTTAGAGTTGACAAATCAAACAATGTTTATATCTACACAGACAATGGAACATCAAAAAATATTGTATGCCCACAAGCATTGTAAAAATTTTGTAAAATTAAACATATTAGAATTGTGCGCTTTCTCTTTTCTTTCTTTTGTCCCATTTTCGTAACCCTTTGGTTGATTCTCATACTATATACTTCTGAGATTACTTTGGCATTTAAAAATGCAGTTTATACATCTATTTGTTCGATTATTGAACCATTTTGATAAAAATGTGAATATGAAATTTTTAATGTTTCATTTGTAGCTATAGAAATGTATATATTATCAATTATGTCTGTTTATTAAAAACCTTGTACGAACAGCCTAGCTTTGTACCTATCGTCTGACTTTTTTGTAGAAACTCATTTTACATCCAAGACTCCTTTTCCTTGTACGTTATCTACTAATTCCATGTTTTCCATCTACAATTTCCATGTTTTATTTTTATTTATACAGTCTATCTCCTTATTCATTGTATTTCCCAATTTTTGCTGTTTTCTGTTTATCATCTCCTCAAATGTATAAAGTGCATCTACTCTACAGTATCTTACATAAATGTTATGACTTTCATTTTCTGGATATCTTATAGGCCTCTTTTTATCTCGTGTAGAACTTCCTGATATTCTGAACTCTTCTTTTTCAGTGCCTCCATCCTTCACTTTACAGTGTTGTTCTTTAGCTTCATGCGCACTTTCAAAAATCATCTCTTTTACATCAATTGAATCATTATCTGTGCTCGCATCGCTCTCATTTCCATTATTAGTTTCATCAAGGCTAATACATTTTACATTTTTTTCTCCTATCTCTACATATCTCGCAACTAGTATTTTGTTATTCACAAGTACTCAATAGCCTACATCACCATATCGCAATAAAATACCCATATCGGCCTTTTTGTCCCATTTCAAACATCTTTATTTTGATTTTCTTATAAAAACCCTACTACCATATATCCGTAAATGTGTATTATTCCGGCTTTTTTCTGATAAATAATTTCATTCGACCTATGGACATAAATCAGGAATTTTATTATAGCCTCGAGACTTCAGTGGTATAAAAATCTGAAAATCTCCCGCACATCATATCAATAAACACTTTCACAAGGCCATCAGATCGAGAATAACACAATTTTTTACTGAGTCACTCAAAACACCTTGTACAGAAATGACCAGAAAGCCCATATCCACATAACGGTCTTAAACAATTATGATTTCACGGTCATAATAGATAAAGCTGCATATAACAATAAAATGTTAGAGTTGCTCAATGATAATAATACATTCCAAACTATTTCTTCCAATCCTATAAGTAAAATTTCATCTATAGTACATCATTTTTTTAAGAACTGGAAAGATAATAACCTAATTACCAACCATCCTTGGTGAACTCTACACACCAACTCTGAAACATTACCCAAAGCTTACGGTTTCGTAAAAATACATTGTTACGTACATCGGCCTTACGCCTACGGAAAAGGGAAATCAAGAAACAAACCAGAGCGAAATATAACATCTGCATGCCAGTTGCCCAAATGTTAGGTCAGTGATAGTGAAAGGGAAAAACACCAGAATCTTTAGAAACCCTAGTAAACAGAACATTAGGGGAACCAAGCTAGACCAAAAGTCTAGACCTATAATATTGCATCTTAATAGCAGAAGACGACAATAAGCTCCTAAAGTTCTCAAAGGCATCTATTCATTGTCGACGCCTAGGACTCTAGAACCCTCAGGTAAACAAAAACCTAATACACATGCCACAGACGCACGTGCAGGACCTAGTTATACCCTTAGAATTTTTAGGCTAAGGAGGAGTACAATTTAGACAATATCGGTGCTTTTGAGCAAGGCCATCACTACTATTCTAGTTTTCATTACGGTTAGACGCGACAGTCTCGATCTCCCTGCGCTTAAGTTTTAACCAGTAAGATTCGATCATTTCTGTAAATATTCTTAATCGAGTTTTTCTCCATCCAAACACAGAATCCTAAGATATCCTTGAATTTTCTGAGGCACATTCACTTGCGTATCGAAATCTTTTGAATATCAAAAGGACTTGGAATTCTAAGACAATCCCGGGCAATTTGAGGCGCATTCACTTGCGTATCGAAAGCCCTAGAGAATCTGAATTTCTAAGTAAACAATTTAAACGTAAACTTCGCGGTGTACAGGAACTCGAAATTAAGCCTTTTACCTTAAATTTGAAAAATTAATAAAAGTCTTTATTGCGAAAGAAGATTTCGTTAATATCTTTCTTCAACCTCCAAAATTCGACCAACGTGTTAATTAATTTACCTCCCAGGAGAGTATCACGTAGATACGCTTGACCCGAAACCGTGAATTTCTTCATCTTAAAATCTCGAGAAATATAATCGAGAAGACGCGAAACCGCGAAACCCAAATTTGACAGTCGCGGATAGTCCGTAACATATTTCTGGTGACAGCGGTGGGATGTAACAAGCTACAGAAACATTTTGTTCACAGCATACCAAATTTAAACCCTTGTTCTTCTACCACTACATAAATGACATCCTAACAAGTATACCTAGAAAAGGCATTGACAGTTTACTGACAATTTTCAATGGTTTTCACAATAGTCGAGAGCCCCCAACTGGCATTATTGCTTGTTTCCGCGGTTCCACCGCCTTCTCGTCACTGCCTCTTTCCCGTTGCCGACTACTCGGTTAATGGCGTCGAGTGTGAATCTCCCCTTCCTGAAGCCATGCTGGTTGTCCGCTAGCAGGTGTCCAATGGCGACTTCGATCCGGTTAAAGATGAGCCTTTGAAGCGTTTTCCCTGATGAATCCAACATACACAATGGTCGGTAAGATGACAGGTCATCCAGCAGTTTGTTGCCCTTGGGCAATAGCACAAGTCTCTGCCTTTTCCATCTTTCGGGGAAAGTTTCCTCTGCGAGGCACTGGTTGTACATGTCTAAGAACATCCGGAGCTGCCTTCACTGCCGTCTTCAAAGCTACATTAGGGATGTTGTTCATCCGTGGTGCCTTGTTGTTGCCAATTCTGTTGTTGGCCCGAAGTAGTTCCTCTTTTGTGACCGGAGGTATGTGCTCGTTTTCTTGGAACACTTAGTAGCTGAACGACTCTTGTTTCGGGAAAAGTGTACTCACGATCTTTGCCAGTTGCTCGGGACATGTGGGTTGTTGCTGCCGTGACTGACTCTTAAGCCGAGTCATGACGACCTTATACGGTCTTCCCCACGGATCTTCGTCCACTACATCGAGGAGCTCGGTCCAGCACTGCCTTTTGCTGCGTTTTATAACTTGGGTCAGTTTAGACGTCGCCAGCTTGAAATTCTCCACCAATTCGTAGAAGGCGGGTTTCCCTTTGCCTCGTTGTAATAGGCTCCTTGCTTTGTGACATTTAACACAAAGTTGTACAATCTCGTCGTTCCACCAGTAGACTGGTGTGTGCGGGTTCCCATTTCCTCTCCTCGGCATGACGGCGTCGCAGGCATTTGCCACCTTTCGCTTTACGTCATCTACTTTCTCCTCGGCTGTTTCTCCTTCAGCACAGTTATCTTCTACCCAAGCGCGCATGGCATCTGCATCGAAGTCGCTTGTTTTCCATCCGGTGGATGCTCTCTTTCTCGGGTCGATTCTTGCATCTCTGTTGCCGTATGACTTCCCAGATGATAGCACGATGATGACTTAGTGTACAGATGTCTGACACCCTCCAGCAGCTATTACTTTTGGTAAGGCCACCGCTGACAAATGTGAGGTCGATCATCGAGTTTGTTTCTCCTCTGACGAATGTCGGTTTTTCTCCGTCGTTTCACAGGGTTAGGTCGAGCAAGGAGAACGCTTCTAAGAAAGCTTGTCTTTTCTTCTTCGTTTCCTTGCTGCCCCATTCTACTGTCCAGGCGTTAAAGTATCTTGCGATGACAACGGGGCTTCGCTTCACGGCGTCCTCGGTGAGTCGGTCTATTATGCTCCCAAATTCTTCTTGTGGCATGCTTGGTGGCATGTAGCAGCTGTAGAAATACACTCCGCTGATCTTGACTCTTACGAAGCCATCCTCGGGGTCCTTCATGACTTCCTGGAAAGCATGTTTGCCACAGGCCCAGATGGCTGCTGAGCCTGTCGCATCTGTCCTCCAGGAAAGTCCATCTATGTTCCTGTACTGGTCAGCAACTATGTCTACGTCTATCTTTTCCTCACGCACCGTCCGAAGCAGCAGATCTTGTGCTGCCTCGCAGTGGTTTAGGTTTATCTGCATTACCTTTAGCGATTTTCTTTACTGCCTACCGTTTTGCACAGGCTACAACAGGGTGCCGCTGCACACTTGTCCGCCTTCTGTCCTTCTGTGCCGCACTTAATGCAGCAGTTGGACCTGTCCACTTCCGAGTTGCATCTCTTTGATATTTGGCCATACTGCCAGCACCTGAAGCACTTGGTAGGCCTTATTACTTCCCGTACGTGGCAGTTCGACCAGCTCACGGGCATATTCTCCTTGACAAGGAGTTTCTTGGCTACTGTTGTTGATAGCCGCAGAGTCGCAGTCTGCATACTGCCGTAGGTTTTCCTCCTGCATAAGACTGCCTCGGCTTCCACCCTGACCAGCCATCCAGCCTTGTTACTTCCAGGATTGTCTGTTGCACCCAAGCGTTGATGGTGGCATCTGTGCCAAGCGCTGTGCTGATCTGCTCCTGGTAGTCCGCAATTTTGTCCTGATTTTTTTTTGGAATAAGAAGGGCATCGCCAGCCAATGTCTTGCGTATTCCAGCTACAGCTAAGCCCACATCCTGAAGAGTCGCATCCTTTTTCATCCTGCTGAGGACCTCTGCATATGTTATGCCCTCGGTTGGTCTAATAACCAGGGCGTTAGGCCGCGGTCTTCTGCTTCGTTGCCTGGTTTTTCCTGCCTCTTCTTCTTTTCTTTTTTCTTTTTCGTCGTCTTTGTCTCCACCTCTTCCCACGGTGGGTCGACTGGTCCCCGGCCCAGTGGTGGGGAGTCCGCGTCCTTCTGCGAATACCTAAAAGGCGTTTGCCCCTGCTTTTCTAATCTTCTCTTAATCTTTTTTGCTGTACGACTATTGATCCGAGGAGGAGAGATACTTTTCCTTTTGCCGGGTGTATCACCTTCCTCACGACCTTTGAGTGGTAATTGGAGAGCAACAATGCTCTTCGCTAACAAGGGGGAGGTTTGTTGCGCAACCGCCTTCTTGGGGGCGATGGTCATCTCCACCATTTCATCGTTCAGCCGTTTCAGAGTCCTGAACGTCAGTTTGAGGCCATTTGCCATTCTCTTGATATCGCCGTGAACATTCATCCTCGGTGTTACAAAAGCGATCAATGAGTCGATTTGCTCTCCGAGCTTTCCGAACTCTTTGTCCCATGTCTTCACGTGATCTTCACTTGGCGCTTTGAACACTGTGGAGGCCAAGTGGTCCACCTTCACAGCAGTGATGCCAGGACGTGGGATTTTTTCCCACGTGACAGCGTTTGTGCGCATGCGCATGCTGACGTCACAGCTCGACGGCGATTGTTTCCATGGACGTATCTATGTGCAACAGTAGATACGTGTAAGGGGCCCTAATTTCTACCGTATTTCAATTGTCACGGGGGTCCAACGATACCCCATATTTGAGTAAAGTATATACGTTACTGAGAATTCGGTAAGGCGCAAGAGTGGAAAAAATCCCACGTCCTGGCATCACTGCTTCACAGTGCTACAGCCGCTGGTTGACGACGAACAAGAGCCTGCTTGCGCACTCTCGGACGCCGGCGCTGGGACCCTCCCCTGCACAGTAAACGTTGATTTTGGACCGATGTTCTGCATAGTTGATTTTTTATTTGAGGTTCCTTCCTCTAGCTGGGTTTTAGTGCACCCCGAGTATTTTGTTTCCTCGGTACACGACATAACTGCCATGCATTCCCCTATCCGTCACCTGGGGAGGCGCCCGATGCGGGTCCCAGCACCTCGACACGGGTGTGTGCGTGTGCGTGTGCGTGCGCGCGCGCGTGTGCGTTTTTTTTTAACGAGAGGGGAAAAAATGCATTTACGCACGTTGTATCTAGCACACCGTGCTTAGGGCTCGCCAGGTTGCCAGGTGTTAGCGCAACCTGAGTGTTCCGACTGTATGACCACATCTTGGCCTTTACATACGCATATGTATGCCAAGAGCAATACCGATTAAAACCAACCTCTCTACACCCGGCCTTGATCCCCCAGGGAAGCGCCGTTAGGCTTTACTTCCTGAAGGAGGCATCAGCTGTTTTCAGCTCTTCCTTACGCCGTGAAGCCGCTTACGTCCCTGCCATAACCGAGATATTGGTGGTCAGTTACAGGGTTCGGTGAGTTCCTTCCTTCTCCTTTCTTCTTCAGCTCGTTCCTCTTCTTTTCTTCGTACCGGAGATCCTGAATGATATCTGTCGCTAATTTCGTCGTTGCCATCCATGCATCTTCTGTGATGAGCATGGCCTCAACCAGTGTCTCAACTGTGATGCGTCGTCCCAGTGTCTGTTCTAAGGCAGCGCGATGCGTCTGATATCTACGGCAGTGAAAAAATACATGCTCCGCGTCTTATTTGATTTCTTTACAGGTAGGGCATTCTGGAGAGTCCTCATACTTGCATTTGTAGATGTACCCGCGGAAGCACCCGTGTACTAGCAACATCTACGTCAGATAGTGGTTTACACTGCCGTGTGCACGATGCACCCACTTGTCAATGTAAGGGATCAGTCAATAAGTCCATCGTCCCTTATCCGATCTATCCCAAACTTTCTGCCAGCGCAGCAGGCTTGTTTGTCTCTCCTGGAGTTTGATCTGGTCTGCCTTCGCCTGCGTATCTTTTCTCCGCTGGTAGATACGTCTTCTTTCTTCCGCGAGTTCTTCAATCAACATCATCCCAGCAATGACCTCGATGGCCTTCTTAGAGACCGTACGGTATGTACTCGTTACTGGGAGGGCACTCTTCCGGTATATTCCTGCTAGTTTCCTCCGAGTTCCCTTCGTGCCCAATCCATCCCCACAGATGGCAATGCCATATGTGATGACTGATGTGACCACAGATGCAAGCAGCGCTTTTCTACTTTGTTTGGGTCCTCCCACATTCGGCATCAGTCTCGACAGGGCTGATCCTACCGCCGCCGCCTTACTGGTAGCGTGTTCCACCTGGTGCTTGTAATTTAGTCGGGCATCGATCATCACACCCAGATATCGGATGAACGCCTGGGATGTGATGTTGTGTTTTCCGATGCGCAGTATAATCGTTTCGAATAACTTTGTAACGTCAAACCCACCGGCGCATGCGTGCGCGCTAGGTCAAACTACCGATACCGCGATAGTACCCGCGACCGCCGCAGAGCGGCTCGACCACAACTGGTTATCTCGCAGCTGATTACCGCGTGCCGCGATAGTAAACCAGGCACGGCGACGTGAATCGGCACGTCCGGTACCGAGCACCGTCCGCCGAGCCAAAATACACAAGGCATCCGACAAGCTCCTAACCAAGCGTCCATTTTACCTACCCTCCCGCTTACCTCCAGCGGTCCCACTGGGTGTTGGTTGACGACACCAGCGGAGGAAAGCCGTTTTTTCCCGACCGACTAGCCCCTTAAGGGAGCGCAGGTCTCCTACCGCCTCTCGATCGGATCGGTTGGTTGAAGATCATCCTTTCGAGTAACGGACACTCTCGGCTACGCGCTCAGTGGCGGGACCACGACCCTGAGCAGCGGAAAAACGCCAACTTCCCCCACCTGCGCACCTAGCTTCAGGAACCGCCGCCGCCAATTTTTAAGTGTTGCGCCCGCCTAGCATAGCTTTTTAATCGCCGATTTACCTAGTCTGAAGCTTGTGTTCACCACGCCCTAGCCTTAAGTTTTGCACCTAGCATTAGTTATCCTTTGTATACCCTCACTAATAAACCAGCATCACTCCTACACCACGAAGCACTCATTCGGGACCAGCGAACCCGGCCACGCCGGCTGAGTCGGCCACCTCCTTCCCTGTCCCGACGATCTCCCTTTCGAAGGAAGTATCGTCGTAACTTTCTGCCCGTTATTAGGACAGCTCCCATTTTATACTTTGCGAGATCTTGCTCTAGATAATCTAGGCACTCTTAGTATTTCGCAGAGCAGACATTAAAGAGGTTTCTCAAGTCTTCCGTGTATTTACCGACAATTACTAGAGCAATGTCGTCGGCGAAAGCTACTAGCGTAACTGCTCTTGGTAGGTTAAGTCGTAGTAGTTCGTCGTACATTATATTCCATAGGAGTGGCCCAAGTACTGAGCTTTGGGGCACCCCTCCGATCACTTGGTACTCTTTCGGTCCTTCCTCCGTATCGCATTTAACACATTGAGTGCTACGCCAATTTCGCTATACTCTTCGCTCAGACGAGCGCGTGAGCGCTTCATTCCGAACGCTCGACTAAAGAGTATACACAAACGATACTTTGTCGAAATGGTACAAGCAATGTACATGTATACAATGTATAAAGATACGATGATGGGGTGGGGAATTCCAGAGAGGCAAAAGAACAAATGCAAGGTAAGGAGCATTCTGAAAGTGCTACCAGAATATAAAGACCCATTGTGACAGAGAGAATTCAGTTTTATAATTATTTTAAAAAATTTTTGGTACCCATCAACTAAAAATGTTGAGAGGACGAACAGATAGTGAATCATAGAGTGAGTCATTTGTACCGCGCAAACGTCGGCGTGTAATACCAATACCATCTTCAGATAGTGACACTTTATCCAGTAGTTCACTAAGGAATGCTGAAACTAGTGATCCAAATGATTGGTTTGATCCGCGATGCAAGCAGCCAAACATTATACCTTTCTCAAGTCCCCATGGTGCCAAACTCGCTAATGAAGAAGTGCAAAAGTGTAGCACAGTGGAAGATTTTTACAGCCTTTATGTGACGGATAAACTATTTAAACATATAAGTGAACAAACAAATATTTATGCAACACAAAGACCAATCGCTTCCAAACGTGTTAAAAAGTGGGTGCCGACAGATAAAAACGAAATAAAGCGGCTATTTGGACTGGTCTTGTGGATGGGATTAGTCAAACTCCCATCTTTGCATCTATATTGGTCAACGAATCCGTTGTTTGTTCAAACATTCCCGCGGAAAATTATGAGTAGAGACAGATTTCAAATTCTGATGAGAATGTTGCATTTTGCCGATAATACAAATGCGGACGCTTCAAACCGTCTCTCAAAGGTCGAATTTTTAATAAACGAATTGAATATAAATTTTTAAAAATATTATGAACCCGTGGAAATGTTATGCATCGATGAGACGATAATACCATTCCGTGGACGGATCATATTTAGACAGTACATGAAACAAAAAAAGCATAGATATGGGATAAAAGTATTTAAATTGTGCTGCGATAATAATTACATTTATAACTTTTGCATTTACACCGGCAAATCATTGGATAAAAAAAACACCCACAAATGTTGTCATGAATTTATCTGAAAATGTGTTTCATAAAGGCCATATTTTATACACGGACAATTATTATACGTGTGTCAATTTAGCACAGAAACTGATATCAAAAAATACGCATTTGGTTTGTACTCTTCGACCAAATTGAAAAAACAATCCAAATAAAGTTGTGACAGCCAAATTGCGATGTAGAGAAATTATTGCTCAAGAGAACAGTAAAGGAATTACAATCCTAAAATGGAAAGACAAAAGAGATGTTTTAGTTCTTTCGACCAAGCATTTGGACCAAATAAAAAACGTAGTAACAAGAACGGGGGTTTTCTACAAACCACAAATTATTATTGATTATAATAAAGGTTTGAGCGATTGATCTGTCTGATCAAATAGGTGCTTACAGCAGTCCACTGAGAAGATCACTAAAATGGTGTAGGAAACTGGCATTCAATCTTCTTTTGAATACTACCGTCGTGAATGCATTACACATGTTTCAGAATGTAACAGGAAAAAAGATGTCCATTACAAAATTCCGAAAACAATTGATAGATGCTCTCACACGATATTCACCCGAGGAAACTCCAATTAGCGCCAATACAAGTAAACGTATTCACAAATTGCATGAGAAGGAAGGAAAGGCGCATAAAGTTCGTAAATACTGTGCTGAATGTTACAGCACAAATACAAACACGATCGGACGCCAGTTAGCGAAGAAAAGAACAAAGAAAGTTGTTACATACTGTAATATTTGTAAATCACAGCCACATCTTTGTTTAAAGTGTTTTAATAAACTTCATTAAATATTAACATACATTTTTTAATTGTCATAAATAATTTAACCCTTTACAATGCCGGTCTCATGCACCGACGTGGACCAAACGAGAAGTTCGCCGTCAGTCTCCAGAATCCACGTCGTCCAAACGAAAAATCGATTGTCAGTCCCTAGGGACCGATGCCGCCTGAGCGGAAAGTTCACGGTCAGTCCCTGGGGACTGACGTAGCACTCAACGTGTTAAGAATCTTACCTGAAAAATAGCTGGACACCATTTTAAGTAGGTACCCTGGAACCTTCATCTTCGCTAGTGCCTCCATGATGTGATCGCATCTTGCTGAGTTCAAGGTATTTTTAATATCTAGTGCTACTATTAAGCAGTATTGCTTCTCACCTCCTTCCCATCTTTTGCCAGACGTTGCTTCTTTCGCAATACTGGTAACTAGATCGATTGCGTCAGGCGTGGAGCGGCCTTTTCGAAATCCAAATTGGTTCTTTGACAGGTGTCCCTCTGATACTTCTTCAATTCTTCGGTGTATTATGCGCCTCAGGATTTTTCCTGCTATATGTCAAGCATGCAGAGTGAACGGTGTGATGACGGTTTGTCCGGTGGCTTTTTCCTCTTGGGGAGAAGAACCAGCCTCTGCTGTTTCCATGTATGTACTAGGAAAAAACCCTTCTTGAAAACATCTGTTGTACATGTTAAGGAACATGCCCGGCGCAGTATTTATAGCCTCCTTGAGTGCTACGTTTTGAATGCCACCAACCCTGGCGCATTCGCGTTTTTTACCTTCGCACATGCCTTGTTCAATTCTTCTCTAGTCACGGGAGGGATCACCTCCTCCTCGTTTTGTGCGATATGGAGATCCCGGCTAGGCCGCTGTGGGAACAGCGTTTCTACTACCTTCTTGAGTAGTGCTGGACAGGTTGGCGATGTTGTTGTCTGGCTTTTTAGCCGTTGGAGAACAGTTTTGTAGGACCTGTCCCACAGGTCACCATCCACCTCTTCACGGAGCTCCTTCCAACATTGCTTCTTACTGTTCTTGATGGTTTTGACCACTTTTGCACAGGCCTTGTTGTACTGGCTTTGCAGCTCTATGAGGTTTCTGCCTTTCTTCCGTCCGCGTGTTACCGCCCTTCTTGCTGAGATGCACTCCTTTCGGATGGTAGCGATGTTCTCACTGCACCAGTATACCGGTGCGCGCTTGTTTTTTGTGCCCTTTTGTGGCATCGTTGCATCACAAGCCCTGGCGACTTTCTTCATGACCTTCTCAGCTTCTTCTTCAACGTTACGAGCACTAATGCAACCTGTATCTAATGCAGCTCTGAAGAGCTCGGGGTCGAATTCTTTTGTTTTTCATCCTAAAGCGTTCGTCGTTCCTGATGGTATCCCTGTCCTTCTTATCTCCCAGGTGATCACTCGGTGGTCGCTCAGGTTGAAGATATCGTTCACGCTCCAATTTGTACATTGTCGCAATAAGCCAGTACTGACATATGTGAGGTCAACAATTGATGTTCCTCCGTTCCTTTCGAACGTTGGCATAGAGCCTGTGAATTGAAATCTCCTGTGATAATTGAAGGGGAATGCTCCTTGACGTCTTTGACTAGTCTGTCGAGGAGGTTCATAAATTGACCTGGCTTTTTGTCTAGTCTTGGTTGTGCATAGCAGCTGTAGAAATGTATGCCACCCAATTTTACTCTTACATAGCCACTTTGTATGCTATCGACTATGTTCTGAGACGGGAAGTTTCCGCATTGCCAGATGGCTGCCTCTCCAGTTACGTCAGTAGCCCACGTTTCTGTAACTCCAGCCTTATATGGGTCAGTTATTATAGTCACATCTATTTTCAATTCTCGTACTGTCTGGAGCAGCAAGTTATGTGCTCCCGTGTCATGGTTAAGATTACGCTGCAGTATTTTCATTGTCATCTTGGTCTTGTCCTCTTTCCGCTAGCCTCATTAAAAGCAGCGCATGTGGCACTACCAGCCACGTGTTTGCAGTGCTCTGCTTGCTTTGATTCAGCGCATAGGACGCAGTGTGCCTCTTTGTTGCATTCTGCAACCTTGTGCCCAGATCCACGACACATCATACAGACTTTGAATCGATCCACTTCGCTCATGCATTTATTCGTTATATGTCCAGGATGCCAGCATCTGTAGCACTTAAGAAGTCGGTTGACTTCTCTTATCCTACAATTGACAAGACTAATCCGGATTTTACCTGTCTCCGATTGCCTTGTGCGCAATCTCGACCGGTAGTCTGACACAGGCAGTTTGGGTTTCCCCATATGCCACTCGTAGCGACCTTATTGATTCGGGTTTTTAACACCGTCATCATCGATCATTTTTTGAAGTGCCGTTCGTAGCTTTTCCTTGGAGGTTGTCTCCTCAATATCTTTAATTTGAAGGTCGAGCTCCTGAGTCCCGCACACGATATCAGCTTCTTCTTTCAGTACCTCTTCCATTTTCTTTCGGAGAGGCCCGATCTTATCACCTACTTTTCTGTTCAATACGATCAGTAGTTGACCAGATGCCATTCTGCGCACTTTATCGAAGTTATCTTCGATGTCCTTTCCAGGCATTTCTTCTTTGCCCTTTTTAATGATGTCCGCGTAGGACTTCTCCGCTTTAGCACTTACTAGAAGTGCATTTGGCAAGAACCGCAATCTTCGTGCCTTCTCCACTTTCTTCTTGACTTCCTTTTTTTTCTTCTGCACTTTTTTACAGGCCTGGCTATCCTCGAATTCTCTTTTGTCCTTTTGGTCACGGGCAGGTTTCTGCTGCTGCACTGTAGGTGACGCTGTACCGCGTTGTTTTGGCGATCCCTGGTGCTGCTCAATAGGGGGTATCATTTTCTGCTGGTTTGCTCGTTTACTACCTCGAGGTGCCTCGGTGCTGGGCGGTGATCACGCCTTTCTCTGTGGCGTGCCTTCAATAAGATTTAGTAGGGGTTTTCCTACTGGCGCGAAATGCAGCTCTTTCCTAACACCTAATAGCTCCCGTACCCGAGGATTAGTAAGTACAGATACCTTGGCAGCCTGTTCCTTTGACATTGCACTTTTGAAGCTCTTGAGCACTATTTTTACCTTTCTCACGAGGCCACGTGTGTTGTTGTTGACTGTTTGCTGTTGCTTGTCCTCTAGCATTTTGAGAAGCTTTTCTATGGCCTCCTCGAGTTGTAGCAACTTGTCTGTGCAAGAACTTTCATGTGGTTTTTGATCCGGAGTACCTTCTCCCAGCATTTGGATTTCGTACATTTTGACGCCCCCAGAATCCTGTGCGCCAGCACCGGCCACCGAGGCTTTCACTCGATCCGAACCGATAGTTGGATTGACCTCACATGGGGGTTTACCAGCCTGGGGTATATTGTTGTTTAATGTACTTTCCATCGTTGGTTTATTTTCGAAGCACCTACTCCTAGTCTGTAATCCTGGACAGGAGTCCATAACAGGTGAGCAGTGTGTGTGCGCGTGCGTGTGCGTGTGCGTGTGCGTGTGCGTGTGCGTGTGCGTGTGCGTGTGCGTGTGCGTGTGCGTGTGCGTGTGCGTGTGCGTGTGCGTGTGCGTGTGCGTGTGTGTTCTCTTACTTTTTTTTTCTGATATCACGAAACTTTTCACGACAGTCAATATTCCAAAAGAACCACACTCTACGACCATGAGGGAATTAGGGAATAATTTGAATTAATAATACTGGGTTTACGAGCAGCAAAAGGAGGGACAAAACCTAACTAAAGAACTAACAGAAAACGCTCGCACACCAACTCTCCCAACTCGTTTGACACTATACAATATATGCTACATAAATATGCCATATACTTTAACACTTACATATTACGAAAACCCGGGTTAAAACCGCCTCAACATCTATCGCTTCGTGAAAACCAACGTCGCACCGGATAACACTTTGAAAAAATTGACATTTCTTCCCGTAAAATTTGTTTAATTATCACGAAGAACTCGAAAATAACACGCCGCGTAAAAAAGCACCGAAAGAAATGACTTGCAATGTTTGAAAAAACGGCTGCGATTATTTGGAGGGGAATCACACGATCCATGTTACAAGTATTTGTGTGAAGAAACAAGGTTTTGATACGCTTTTGTACGTGGAAAATTGGATTGCGTATAACAAAATTACACTTGCCCGATTCATGTATAAATATTATGAATTTTTCTTTCAAGAGGTATGTCACAATTTATTGTCGTTACAGATCTTTATTTACTTCGAGTGAAAGGAATCGTATGGTTTTAGGGTTAAGCGTGTCAACGCAACACTTCCCTGGAATGAGACTAAAAGATTAGTATCCGTGAGTGAATGCCTCGACAGATTGGGTGAATTTTTTAACGAATTAACTGTAACGGTGAGGGTTTTCTAGGAATGGAAAGAAGTGTACTTTGAATCCTCCCAGTAATTTTGATTGGAAAACAAAGATATGTGCTGATTACTTCAAATATTCCCAATCCCTCGATACACAAATGAGTGCACTTCAGATCGTTCAGATATATATTAGTATTTTGTGTTTCGATGCAGAAAAACTCAATTGAAAATGTTATATGTATGATTAACTCTCACTAGTTAATCTTCAGTAATAATGTATTATATCGGTCTCCTTGTGTCATCAACCAAAATTTATTACTTTTCGGATTAGAAGCACTCCAAATCACCCATTGTGACGTTTCGACTTCATGTAAAGTCCTTATCAAACTAAAACAATTTTTACATTTGAGGTCGACATACGTGACAACAGACCGTAATACTATGACTATGTGAATCCGTAAATGTTCCTATCTTGCGAATAAGCTATCATCGGTGAGGAAGTGGAACGTCTCAATGAATTAATTACTATGTTACTATTTTTGCAATGTCCTGACGGTCCGGTGTTTCTTTGTTTTGAGTGGTCATATGATCAGGGGCTTCATATCCGCACGTGCCTTATACCTATGCATGGGACTGAATATATTCTATGTCACGATCTACCGTCGGGACCGATTTTTATATTAATTTATATCACGAAGATTCGCGGTTTTTCGGGGACAACGTGTCTACGCGACACTCCCCTGGGATGAGGCGAATTATTGAATATCTTTGGGCGAATTTCTCGAGGGATGAGGTGAATTCTTGCACGAAATCACCGTAAGGATGAGCTTGTTCGAGGAAAGGTACCGAAGTGGATGCAGGAGAATGATTGGGTTCTTCAACACCGCCGAGTTTCTCTTTAGTAACAAAGGTTTTTATAGCTTTTTCGAGTTTAAATAAAAATGCCTAATCTTAGAATTCTGTCCGGCACGCGTTTTTCGTTTAAAAACAGTTACTTAGAAAATCAGATTCTGCAGGGCTTTCGGTACGCAAGTGAATGCGCCTCAGATTTCCCGGGTTTGTCTTAAAATTCCAAGTCCTTTCGATATTCAAAAGGTTTCGATACGCAAGTGAATGCGCCTCAGAAAACTCAAGGATATCTTAGATTTCTGTGTTCTTAGAGACTCGTTGGATAGAATCGCAAGTTAAAATGAATTTAACAAAATATATGTAAATAAAACTATATAGATCTTACTAAATATAGGGATCGGAGAGAGAGAGAGAGAGATCGAGAAGCTAGTATACTGGTTCCCGAACTGAGTCTAAGTGCGTAAGCAAGTAAGTCTGTAGTAAGTCTGTTTGTGTTGCGAAAAATACTCCCTTATATAACCGGGTCTCCCTTCCCTGGGTTACCCCTTCTCTAATCGGGGAAATTGTTAATCGCGGATGCATTGTTAGTTACTATGCGAAGGTTTGACCCACCGCTCTGCTTTGGTCAATGTTTTTAGCCATAAGGATGGCTCGGTATGTGACGTCCACGGGGATACTGACGACCGGATTGGTAGTTGGTAAATCTGCTAATTGGTTAACTTCTATGGGGGTGGAACCATCCCTCCTTGATTCTACTTTTCTAGGTGGTGAGGGAATTTCCCTTCCCGACGATCCGGCCGCTGGTCCGATTGACCTGAACGGTCCAAGAGGCCATAAGGGCCCCTTTGGTTAATATATGCCCTCGTAAAGAATACTAACGAATTAGAGAAAGTTTCTCATAGTTTGACCGTTCTTTGAGTATTTTGTGTCTGGTTATTGTCAGAGCCGGCCCAGATGCCTTGCCAAAACGAAGGGCATGTTAAAATAGGTTTGGCTTTAGGACCGTTTCATGGTCCGCGAGTGTTGATCCTTTGCAGCTGTGTCGCCTTGTCCTGCACGACTTAATACCCTTCTTTTCTCTCGATCTCTTTCCTACTTCCTGAGGGTGGTAACGGCGTTCGTTACATCTGCAAATACGTTATTAATCTTTCGATCGAGTTCATACACCTTGCTCACCTTATTCCTTCGTTCCTCTTATTTTAACATATACACTGCGATAGACTTACTGAATCTTACTCCATTTACCGATCTCCTTGATTTATTAATTTTTTTTTGTACTAGGTTGAGCGGGGCAAAGATGTGTACGTGTGCTCTAATCTATAATTAGATTTTCCATCTATGCATCTGTTTTAATTACTAAGCAATTCCGATTATGTTAGCTCATCTTGTTCCTTGTGTAGCATCACTAAATTTAGCAAAATTTTAATTTTAAAAATCCCGTCACGCCTAATTCCAACAGGTTAAAGCTAAAATTCTTCAGTGCTCAGCCTACAACCAATTTCGGACCTAATATTCATATTATAACCATAAGACCACGCGGACTCTCCTTTGACCTAACAGCCCCGTGGAAGCAACCACACACGGTTATGCCTTAGTACAGATAATTAATTTTTTTCAGCTGTTTTCTATAATAGGAATTTGGTTTTGAGATAAAGAAATACACAAGAAATAAGGTGCGCTACCATAATTCGAATTGCCTAGTAATTAAAACAAATGTATAGACGGAAAATCTAATTACAGAGACATTACACGTGCACACCTTGTCCCGACCAACCGACTCGAAAAAAAACCAAAGATTATTATTTAGGAAATCTATCACAGAGTATATATTATGATAAAGGGGATGAAAAATAAGATGAATATAGTGTACGTACCATCTGAAAAATGAATAACGCATTTATGGAATATCTCCAATCACATTTATAGGTATTAAGCCCATGCGGACATGGAGCCCCTAACCATGTGACCACTCTAAACACAGAGAACTTTTCTCCTTTGATGGGACCGGCAGGGCATTGCAAAAATAGTAACAAGTAGTTAGCTAATTAAGACATTCCGCCTCCTTACCAACAATAGCTTATTCGCGAGGTAAGAATATTTACGGGTTCGCATAGTCATATAGTATTACGATCGCCCATCGCCGAAAGTATTGCCTCATATATCCACAGAATCTTCCTTTAGGTCACGCTTTGTCAATGGAGACCGTCGTGTGAAATAATCCGCGCCTGCCCTTTATCAAATCATTGCCCAGGTTCTGTCTGCCGGTGTCTAGAGTGACTGATATCGAGCAAATAGACGGTAATTCTGACACGTTTCTATCGTTAGGTTACTTCCCCATTTCGCTTTTTCGCTTACGTGGGAATGGTGTTCGTCACAGGTATGAAGAAATTGCGCTATTTTACTATATCATGTTACTCGCTACTTTATATTCTTATATGTTGTCTGTAATCTACTTTAATGATATGTTTGATATGCGACATGTATATGGTAAAATTGCATAAATTATCTAAAATAAATAACATCAACTTTAAATCGATTAACTGGCACTGGCAAACAAAGTAGAAAATTGAGAAAAACAGGGAATGTAAGCCAAAACATATAATCGATGTCAAGGCATAGTAGCACGTAAAATTTGGAATGAAGAAATTTTCACCTACTTTTCATTACTCTTGGCTGCTATCACTGCTACAGAATCCGTCATTTCCCCAATTTTGCTCTCCTACTTCGCTACTGCAACCGTATTCTTCCTCTTTCCTTAAAAATTTCTAGCATAGCATCGAATCTTCTTCAATATCACGTAACTGTACCTGAAGAAGATGGTAAGAATCATAAAAGTACGTCGCGAAGTGTTCCGAAAGATTCACCTAAAAAACTCCTATGTACATTTAAAAAGCGTTGCATACAGCGGCACTATATAAGTATTATGAAAACCACCGAATGTTATGGCAAAAATCAATTGAGACTGAATAACAAATAGAATTTGAGAAGAAATAGAACTTGGGAACTAATCTCCATAAGCAGAAAAATCTACAAATTAATATATCGTTGATAGTAATCGAAAAGTGAAGTAGACGATGTAACGTACGCCGTTATCACCCTCAGAAAGTAGGAAAGAGATCGAGAGAGAAGAAGAGAAATAACCAAAGACCGCGTGGGAATGCTCAAGGGGCTCAAAATATTCAACTAACAGTCTAACCATAAATATTTCTAAAAAAACAGACTTAGAAGCAAATGCTTAGCCAACAAACCACAGCTGCGAGCCACCGGTAGCCTAGTCATAAACATCCTTGTTGGTAGATAGCGGATGGCCACCAAGCACCCTCGATAAACAGAGCGGTGGGTCAAACCTTCGCATAGTAACTAACAATACATCCGCGATTAACAATTTCCCCGATTAGAGAAGGGGTAACCCAGGGAAGGGAGACCCGGTTATATAAGGGAGTATTTTTCGCAGCACAAACAGACTTACTACAGACTTACTTGCTTACGCACTTAGACTCAGTTCGGGAACCAGTATACTAGCTTCTCGATCTCTCTCTCTCTCTCTCTCCGATCCCTATATTTAGTAAGATCTATATAGTTTTATTTACATATATTTTGTTAAATTCATTTTAACTTGCGATTCTATCCAACGAGTCTCTAAGAACACAGAAACCTAAGATATCCTTGAGTTTTCTGAGGCGCATTCACTTGCGTATCGAAACCTTTTGAATATCGAAAGGACTTGGAATTTTAAGACAATCCCGGGCAATCTGAGGCGCAACACAGAAACCTAAGATATCCTTGAGTTTTCTGAGGCGCATTCACTTGCGTATCGAAACCTTTTGAATATCGAAAGGACTTGGAATTTTAAGACAATCCCGGGCAATCTGAGGCGCATTCACTTGCGTATCGAAAGCCCTGGAGAATATGATTTTCTAAGTAACTGTTTTTTTAGATGAAAAACGCGTGCCGGACAGAATTCCAAGGTTAGACATTTTTATTTAAAACTCGAGAAATAATAAAAACCTTTATTACTAAAGAGAACCTCGGCGGTGTTGAAGAACCCAATCATTCTTCTGCATCCACCCCGGTACCCTTCCTCGAACAAGCGCATCCCTACGGTGGTTTCGTGCAAGAATTCACCTCATCCCTCGAGAAATTTGCCCAAAGATATTAAATAATTCGCCTCATCCCAGGGGAGTGTCGCGTAGGCACGTTGTCCCCGAAAAACCGCGAATTTTCGTAATATAAATTAATATAAAAATCGGTCCGGACGGTAGATCGTGACAACGATCAAATTACTTTTTCTTGATCGATTTGGGATCACCATAAAAATCTAACGTAATGATTAACGAAGCTGACGAAGAAGATCAACGCGGACAATGCTTGTACACACGGAATCGTTAATGTGTTCCTAGACCGCTGACGACCGTGGTGATTTCAAGCGCCAAAGATCAATTGGGTCAGATTTGTAGACTCTATGATCGACACGCGCGCTATTAACAAATTACGCAGAAATGTATAACTGTGGTTGTTACAATTTACATTGATATATTTAATCCTTTGTGGTCGATGCCGCAAGAGTGGCAGCTCTTCAAAATTGTAGAAGGCTGTGTCGCCGCTGTGACGACATGTCTTTTCTACAAAAATCAGGAAAATAGGTATTATTAATTTGGAGTATAAAGACATGCATGATCAATTAATACATAATGCACAAAACAACAAGAGAAAACAGCAAAGTTCATGATTTGGTTAGTTGATTAGTTGATGAGTTGATGAGTTGAATAAATCTTTCCGACACGGAACACGATTTAGAGCGCAACCATCAACATCTTCCGTAGACAATAGGTTAAACAATCAAATTCATATAATTCGTTCAAAAATCAAAAAAGACTATGCAGTAAATTTCAACAGGAAAACCCCGTGGAAAAAACGAGAAACACGCACAGATTGTGATACTTGTATTCGGAACTCGGGGCTTCATATCGGTGATTGTTTTGATACGTTGGGAAATTACAAAAGTTAAAACGTTCTGTGTTTATGTAGTTTAAATACTATTAAACACTATAGATCTGCTTCAACATATTCTGTGTTTTTAAATATCCATATATCTGCCTTAAATCACTTCGAGAAAAATAACTCCGGAAAGCTAAATTTACCCCGACTAACTGGTACTCCCATCCGAAAAATCTGCCGACCGCAAAGGGTTAATTGTATTATTCATACAAACGTGCGAATTTTATTGTATTATTCATAGACACACAACATTATAGAACCGAATATAACTTACTGCTAGTCGAAAAAGTTAGTAAAAGATCAAATTAGCTTTTAAAATTAAAAAAATGTCCTTTAACACGAAACTTTGGATCCGAGTTATTACATATAACGATTTCGTAATAGCGACCTATCACCACTCGCCAGTTATCCCGCGCAAGTACCAAATTGCGACGTCACACGCTACTGACCAATCTCAGCCCGTGAATCGATCTTATGCCCATGCGCACTCCGCTTATGTCACTGCATTCCTGAAGCGCCTAATCGCACCCGTTACAGCAGTGTCATCACGAATCCTTTAAAATCAACCCTCGCGAATAGGTAACGGCAACAATTACCCGCAGTGGTAGTGTAATATAAACCGCAAATCTTTGGCGCAGCCGTTATTATTAATGACATTAGTTATCTATTTATTTTTTGTTAACCTTGATGATATTTCGCTTTATGTTCTTATTCATTAAATTTTCAAAAAGGACATTTATACTATTACTTTTTTTACAGTGTTATTATACAAATTTTAAGTAACATACATATAAATTTATTAAATTTAATTCTCTTTTCACACTTTTCTGTTTCATTTTTGTTACATGTAAATATAAAAATGTAATGTTTTTCCCGTCCCATGTAGCATCACATGCCTTTCGATACTTTGTTACTTCCTGTAACATGCCATCTAACAACATTGTTGCTGGAGACGATAGTAATGCAAAGACTGGTACCTAACTGATAACGGGGTCGGACTATATTATCTGTAACTGAAAAATTAGCCGTGGGTGGCTAAACAATTTTAAGAAAGATACACGTAGTGTGAGTCATATGATCTGACATATGCCGGGAATGAAACGATTAATTTAAAAGCTTTTGTAGTAGCCTGAGAAGCATAATAGATTAACAATTTCTGGACCATATTGCAGTTTCTACCATTGCGTTCTTTTTTGCCCGTTTAGAATAATAAATACAGAAAAATTATTTTGCCTCTATTGTCCACATAAGTGATACCAAGATTTTTTGCTTGGCTTCAGTAGGTTTTATCACTACGGATGACAAGAAATTTTTTGTTTTACCGTACATCTCCAAATTAACTACAAAATTATAAAACTGCCTGCGACTTCACTATTTTAGAATAGCTTTCCGCTCGAAAAATAATTTAGGAGCTATCATTAAAAGCAGCAAATATAAAATAGAATCGTTACAGAATTGTAATGTAGTTTACAAAATCGATTGCTGACATTGTAATTCCACATATAACAGGTGTACCGGTTTGAAGTGAGCGTTAAGATACAAATGTGTCGAAAGGGAACATTTGTCGCGAACGAGCCTTAATTTTTTTTTTGTTTGGTTAATATGACATCTGTCAAACATATTTTATATACATCACGCCATTGAACAAACAACATCATATTTGTTCATCGCGTTAAAAATGTCGAATTTTTCACCAGAAAGTGATGATTTGCGGAAAGCCTTAATTTTCTGTTTTCATTTGAAGAAAAGTGCTGCAGAGTCGCATCGAATGCTTGTCAAGGCATATGGTGGTCATGTTCTATCAGAAGCAACATGCAAAAGATGGTTTCAACACTTCAGAGATAATGATTTTAATGTGAGAAATAAAGAACGTGGAAGACCACAAAAAAGTTTGAAGATGCCGAATTGCAAGCAATATTGGATGAAGATGATACTTAGAGTCAAAAACAAATGGCAGCAATGTTAAATGTTGCACAACAAACAATTTTTTACCGTGTAAAAGTTATGGGAAAGATCCAAAAGTGTGGAACATGGGTGCCACATGAATCGAATGAAAGACAGATGGAAAACCGAAAAAACACTTGTGAAATTTTGCTTCAAAGACACGAAAGAAAATCAGTTTTGCATCGAATTGTTATTGGCGATGAAAAATGGATTTATTTTAAGAATCCTAAAAGGAAAAAATCATGGGTTAATTCGAGACAACCATTAACATCGACTGCAAAACCAGATCGATTCGGCAAGAAGTCAATACTCTGTGTTTGGTGGGATCAGAAAGGTGTAGTATATCATGAGCTTCTAAAACCTAGTGAAACTGTTAATACTAATCGCTACGGACAACAAATGATCAATTTGAACCATGCATTGATCGAAAAACGACCAGAATGGGCCAGAAGACACGGCAAAGTAATTTTGTTACACGACAATGCACCTGCACTCAAAACAAAACCGGTTCGGGATACAATCAAAGCACTTGGCTTGGAGCTGCTACCCCACCCGCCGTATTCACCAGACTTGGCCCCTTCCGATGTCACGATCTACCGTCGGGACCGATTTTTATAATAATTTATATCACGAAGATTCGCGATTTTTCGGGAGCAACGTGTCTACGCGACACTCCCCTGAGATGAGGCAAATTATTCACGAGGGATGAGGTGAATTCTTGCACGAAACCACCGTAGGGATGCGCTTGTTTGAGGAAAGGTACCGGAACGGATGCAGGAGATTAATTGGGTTCTTCAACACCGCCGAGGTTCTCTTTAGTAACAAAGG
Organism: Ampulex compressa; assembly: GCA_038496175.1. Taxonomy (NCBI): domain Eukaryota; kingdom Metazoa; phylum Arthropoda; class Insecta; order Hymenoptera; family Ampulicidae; genus Ampulex; species Ampulex compressa. The sequence continues at coordinate 42,258 of JBCFXI010001715.1, forward strand.
TTTTTATTGCTTTCTCGAGCTTTAAATAAAAATGTCTAACCTTGGAATTCTATCCGGCACGCGCTTTTCGTCTGAAAAACAGTTACTTAGAGATTCAAGTTCTCCAGGGCTTTCGATACGCAAGTGAATACGCCTCAGATTGCTCGGGATTGTCTTAAAATTCCAAGTCTTTTCGATATTCAGAAGGTTTCGATACGCAAGTGAATGCGCCTCAGAAAACTCAAGGATATCTTAGGTTTCTGTGTCCCTAGAGACTCGTTGGATAGAATTGCAAGTCAAAATGAGTTTAACAAAAATATATATATAAGTAAAACTATATAGATCTTACTAAATACAGGGATCAGAGAGAGAGGGGGGAGAGGGGGGAGAGGGGG
>JBCFXI010001716.1:0-42470 GCA_038496175.1 Ampulex compressa
TATATATGATCAGATTCGAGATAGAAAAAATGATATTTCTCCGTTGCAACGAGTACACTCAAAATATCCCCTCACAAAAATACCACCTCTCGCGACGAACATACCCTCGTCCAACGTCATCCATCGGATTAAACATACACGGCCACAAGGATCGCTCATTAATATTCACGAGGAAAAAAAAAAGAAAAAAAAAGAAAACAATAGCAGGTGCCCCTAACGTACGACAAAATGCTGGCTGCGTCCTCACGGCCAGCCGTCCTAAGTGCGGAAGTTCGAAACAATGTTTCACCCCCTCCGAATGTTTGGAATCGAGTGTGGATCGAGGCGGGGCGAAAAGGGCCCCAGGGCGTTCGCCTGGTGTCCCGCCAGTTTGCGGATAATGCCGGCCGAGTTGATAATGTTCGAGTTATTTGCGCCGTAAGCCTGCCGCGATTCCGAGGATACTCTGCGAATAAAAGCCGCCGATATTCCCGAGGAACTCTTTAACTTACCTATCCCTCTCTCTCTCTCTCTCTCTCTCTTCAAGCTCCCCTCTTTCTCTCTTTTCCAACACTCTTCTCCTTCTCGTCTTCCTCCCTCCCTCTCTCCTTCTCGCTCTCTCTTGTTTTGATTAAATTTTACGCCCGCCGCTGAGGAACTTCGTATTTCGAGAACCGTTGGAACTTTCTTTTCTTCCCCCACCCCCCCCTCCTTTCTCCTTTGTCCATCCTTTTTTTTTCTACCCTTTTGCCCTCCCTCGAGCAACTGTTCTGCGAAGGGAGGTAGAATAACCGGCTGGGGTGGGGGATGGATAATTTGCGAAGTACGAATCGATCGTGTTCGTACTCAGTGTGTATCTTCGATAAAACTCGAGGAATTTTGGGTTGGCTCGAGGAAATGCTCCCGATGCGCTGGGAGTTTTGTGTTGTTCCTCGCGAGCGGATTGCGGGAATTGAAGAATTGTAACCGCCTCGGTTTTATCAAGCCTTGAATTCGATGCGAGGATATTGAGTGTGATAGGAGTTGTTTTATCGTAGCTATTTGTAATCGTTAACCCTGTTTATTGATCTGGAATCTCAGTATTTAAGAAAGCCTATATGTCAGCGGTACAATGATATTTTTATTGTTGAGAGCCAAATTTATTAATCTGTTTTTGAGGGCGATTGAAACTAGGTACTTGTAATATGTGATAGATGGGATTAGATGGGCTTCATGTACTGGATTGAAGTTTTTTTTCCACTGTAATGACAACTTTGTGGAATAATAATGTTTGAAAAAATGATTATTGTGGAGATTCTTGTGCAGTTTCTTCTCCACAAAGTGACATTGCAAAGTGACGGGGGAGGTTTAAGAGCCTGATCCATAAAATTTACAGTTCCTGTATTACAAGTTCTTTCTTCAAATATCCTATATAAATTTCAAGTAAAGAACTTGTAATACAGGAATTGCAAGTTTTATGAAACGGACCCGTAGTTTCATAAACATTGCGTTATTATTATTGACAATCAAAAAGTGTTCTTAAAGTACGAACTCTGACTAATCAGCTTTTTGACTTTAAATACTTATCGCAATTAACAATAATCCCGTTGATTGCTAAAAAGTATTCTTTATTATCAACGCGTTTTAGTATAACAAAGATTCTTCCGAAGCTGTCTTAAAAGGCATTTTCCTTAAAGATTCTTAAAGAGTTCTTAAAGATGTTCTTTTCGCCACTACTTGTGCGGCCGTTATAATATTAACCGATTCTCGGTTCAGCAACCCAAAGTTCCGATTTTTTTCAAAGCCTATTTTTCGTGTTAAGTTCTCTCATTACAATGATACCTTCAATAGAAATGATCATCATTTGAATTTGACATTATAAATGAATTTTTTTTATATAACCTTCTAATATCACAGTATATTGAACTTTTATTATAGTACTATGAAATAAACGAGTTGATAATTCGAAAAGCAAATTTCTCCAAAACAACAGGCATACGACGAAGTTTCTTCGTTTCTCGTTATTACGTTTCCCACTTATTACATAAATTAAATACGTATTTAATGATTGGTGATCTATTTATTAGCAAATCCACCGATGATGAGTGTATAATTGAGTGCAATTACTTTTGTGCGTGCGTATCAGATTCTCGTTTGTTAAATTATGCTTGACTTATGAACTCCAATTTCTACGATGCTTTAACACTAAACCTACCAGCCACTTTCTGGACACATTGTTTATTTCCATTTTTTCCACAGATTTAGTGTTAAAGTTAAAAGCAAGGCAAATAAAATGGACTCGTGCCACAGATTAGCATTAATTCCTCCCGACATTCGGCATTTTTTGTTGAATACCTTCAATTTCTTTTGACGCCTAAAACTATTCTCTGGAAGCAAATCGCGAGCCCATTGATATGGATACACAGTGAACACGATATCACCTACCCCACAATACCCGAACGAGCGTTTGATCGAAATCCGCGTGCGGCCTGGCCGTTACTGTCGACAAAATTTAAATAATGGAATATTCCTTGGAAGCTGGCCACGGGATTTTCATAACAATACACGGATTTGCCTCGTAACGCTCCTGTAACCAAAACAGTTACTACGTTACACGAGAATGACATTCGAGCACCGACTGAAATTACCGCCATTTATGACTTTACAAATATCGCCTATTCTTCAATACTCTCGCGATTAATTATTGTTATAACTTATATTACGATGGTGCGGAATTAAATAATTTTTACCAGCTAAGCTTTTAATAAACTTAAAAGATTTTAAGGTTTTATGTTGTATTTATTTTTAATCCATTGTATGCCAAAACCAAGTGCAAACCTAAAAAATGCAATAATCTATTCAATTTCTATAGTAGGCTCATTAAAGAAAAAATATTTTTAGCGAGTTTGTCATTTTTATAACAGTCAGTACAACATTTAGATATAAGAAACAAAGCTGAAAGTTCCACAAATAAAAAATAAGTATTCCAAAAGAGGAACAATGGTAAATAATGGGTTAATACATGAATTCATAGGTTGTAACCAAATGTTTATCACGAACACTAGAGCTTTATGTATTTTATCTTCTAGAAAGTTTGTATATCATCGACTGCCAACTTATATATAAATTTAACACGAATATGCGTATCATGTTTAAAACACATAAAACAGGCGATTTTTCAGTGTATAAAAACGATTATATAAATATTATTACCTGCTTTCTTTCATCACTTCCACAATTTCTGCTTACATCCATCAAGAGTGCTAAATATTTAATGTTTTACAAAATAAAAGAGGAAAAGTATCCAACACTCGTTTATTGGCAGTATATATTCACTGCAGATACAAAGCATACCGAATTAAAAATAAGAATAATAATCTGTATAAATGACATAAGCGTCTAGTATGCATGACAAACGTACGCGCTACTTATTTAAAAATGATCACCGCCGTTCGATTCGCAGCTCCAATTCTAACCAGAACCAAACTTGCCAGAAGCGTCTAGCCAGCCAGGCCACTCGTCCAAACGACCTTTTATAAATTATTTTCCGCTCTATCGGTCGCTAAAATAACGTGGTTGAAGAATTTGAGTGCCAAATCCAGCTATAAAAATTTACATCCAAAGTTCCAAAGGACGATATTAACTCCACTCCCACTGCGTGTAACCCACGCCACTTAGGTACTGGCTTGATAAAGATTTCGATAATGCCATTGTTGTTTTGCACGATTACGGGATAAGGGATATCCCCGAACACTGTGTAAGGATATAAATGTGAATTGTAGGGACCCAATGGTTTGGAATACATTTCTTATTGGGCTGAGTGACCGAGGCGGTCGATGCCAAAAATGAGGTAAACAAGAAAGCAATATCGAATAATGAGGCAATAGAGGATAACACGATAGCGCTTGCTGGCAGTTTACCGAGTTGAAACAGGAGAAATAGGATCGCTATTCTTGGCATTCAAACGGTCACGATGAATTACGGACACACAAATCTGTGTATATAGCGCGAAAAAATTGATCATCTCTGGATGAATAAGACTTGAATCCTGATAAATCGCGTATTGTTGCGATTAAATAATACGTAAGTTGCGCCTTAAATATTTGTAAGAGTATTACAGAGAAATATAGATGTTTATAATGAAAGTTGCATGACATGGATAGAAGAAGTTAAAAACATTATTCTAAGTGATTCGAAAGTTACCATCAACTTTTTAAATAAATCCATATGCATTTACTTTTGTAGTTTTTATATAAATATAATAACGCGTCATAAGAAGTTATTGACAATTATTGAAAATAAAATGTGTGATGATAATCAGAATTTCGAATTGCCAGATATCTTCTTGAGGCATTAAAAGACAATTAATACGTAACCGTGGTTTACGAGTGAAAAAAAAGGCATCAAATTACATTATTTGTAGCATGTCTTGAACTTTACTTCATACCTTGAGGTACAATTTTATATAACACGATGTATACAAAAGTATCTGATGGTATTAGATCTAATACGTACATCTACTGTAATACCAATGATATTAAGTCTCAGCTCACGAATTCTTAGGATCGATTAAAGTTACTTTCTCTGCTTCTAAACGTAGTAATTCTAAAGAGAATAATTTGAATTCCAGTCCGACAACTAGAAACGACACGCAACCAATCCTGGATTACGTATGTATCTTCCAGGAAAGTTGTGATCAAGGCATTCCCAGACCGGACGACCGAAATTTAATGGAACTCCGGTCTACATGAACAACGTGTTCAGCCTCCCCTACGAGAGAAGTTCTTGGGGTAAACTCCGAGGAAGAATGTTCTCCATCCTGTACACATTGCGTGAGAACCGGTCATTACGTTAAACAACGTTGTATACTGTTATTTTCTCGGTGTTTGCGTTTATTTCTATATCAATTTAGAAATTGTTAGATGTACATGCAAGATTCTTCCTTCGTTACGGATACTGATTTAGTGCATTGGTTAAATTCATGAAGGAAAGCGCAGAATGTGAACAGTAATAAGTGAACTTATGAAAATTATTTCAATAATACGTGATGTCTTTTAATACTCGTATTTCTTTAATTTATACTTTGTGATCTATCAATATCCGTGATCTCAATATTTCTTTATCTATTATAGAATCCATTTTATATTGTTTTTTGAATTTTATATCGTTTTTTTATCGATCGTTTGAGGACATTTAAATAATGCTGTGCCAATATTTGTACAAAAAATGCGTAATCGTGCGGAATAAACGTCGCGTAATGTGGGAACTCACTTCAAATACTTTACTGTACGAGGCGCTGTCTTTCCGTGAAGGTAACTTCTTGATACTTCGGCGGTAATTACTTTTTAGATCTCTATTAAGTTCCTTTAATTTCTTTTTAGGGGCTCCATTAATTCATTAAAACTGTATATATAGTTCGCGGACAATTTGTATAATCCATGTTGCAGCACGGAAACGCAGAGTTTGCGAAGTCACGTTCGTTAAGACTTTACTTTTAGGTTTGGCGAGGAAGAGTTCATTCAACATTTTTTCGCGCGATATTAAAGTTATTTTGCACGCCCGCCGCGTTTTAAAGAGCTGAATAAATGTGTCATCGTAATAATTTCTTAGGACGTCTCTTCGGGAAGTAGAATTGTTTACTTGACACAAAAGTGGTGATAGCAACGTATACTTAAATATGTCCATATAAAATAACATTATGGACAATTTTAGTTATAACAAATTAACCCTGGGTTTGCCAAGAGGTCGTTTTGACCTCTCTGAGAAAACTCTTCGTTAATTTTCTTCGAGGAAATTCGTGTCATATTTTAGGAGAATGTTTTAATTAATTACTACATCCATAAATAAGACGTATAATCTCAGATCTAATCTTTTCTGCCTTCTGATTATGGAGAAATGTATATAGTATACCTAATTTTAACGAAGACGTCACTTTGACCATTCGAATTCATTTCATTATATCTGCCAGCACATTTTCGTTTATTCGCTTACTTTTTTTTATTTCATAATTTTATCGCATTCGACAATACACTTTTTCGTTTTTTCCACTGCTTACGTGGATAATGTATTGCAAAATTGGTTTGTTCGTCGATAGGGAAGGGAGGAAGAGTGGTTTATTGTCATCACATTCTGGTCCTCCGCGTCTATCTTGATCTATGATAAACTCTCTGAGTCTACTTCATATTTCTTCTAATTAAATAGCGAAGGAGAACATATTGACATCTTTGATAGAAATAAGTAGATGTCAACTCATGATAAACATAGTGTTAACAAATGCCTATGCATAAATTTCAGTCTACGTCTCAATACACACCTATCCAATCATCTCTGTTCTTCTTTAATAACCATTCACACATGAATAAATATATATTTAATACAAGATCTTCCACAAAATGCGTGGTGCAAGCAAATGGCCTATGGCAACTCCAAAATAAACCAAAGTATTTTTGGAATTTCCTAAAAATTATTCCATCTCAGAGCGTTACCTAGTCTCTTTCCAAACGATCGTATCTTCGCTCTGGCGCAAAACACTTTTTAGTATTTCCCAAAGTTGCGACGATAAGATATCGTCTTAAAGTACTTCTACATAGAGCAGTATTACAAAATGCTGGCTTGCAGTTCGAAGTTCTCCAGCTGTTTTTCCAAAATGCAGACGCGGCATACCCTTGATAGTATTATAAAATACTTCCTTGAAAGGTCCAATCTTCTTCCCGACACGGAATGTTTTTCGAAGTTGCCACGATAAGAACTCTTCCTCGGCTGGATCTACATATATGCAGTGGCTGTGCAAAGTATATTCACGAGGAAGTCAAGCCATCGAAAGTACGCGATGCTCTTTGGTTATTCTTCCAAGATCCGTATCTGTACTGATATCGAACAAAGAACATGTAACATTTACACGAACAATGTTACAAAGTCCTTCGTTTTTTAAAGCACGATAATTAAGTTTATAGTTCCGGCGATAAGAATTCTCTCTCGATTAGGTTTAGATACAGCGGCGTTACAAATTGTTTTCATGAAAATGTCGAACTTCATTTTTACACGATATTTTTTTAGCTGTTTTCGCGGTGTATATTCATAACAGCATACTGTAGAATTCAGAAGCTGATGTACTGAACGGATAGCACAAATGAATAACAATGATCATATTTGACAATAAGAAGTACATAAAGCTTGTATTATTTTATAATAATCCTCGGTTTCTTGCACACTCTTACTTTACTGAGTCGTTTTCTACACCTTTCCTACGACGCGATTCAGTAGGATAGAAGGATCTATCGTAGGATATTGTAATAGGATAGAAGAATAGAAGGACAGTAGGATAGAAATAATCTATTGTAATTATAATGCAGCTTTATAAATAATGTATACAAGGCGTATAGGAATTTGCAGTGTTTTAGCCCCTCACATATAAAAGTGCGTGCGTGTATTCGTGTGCGTGTGCGCGTGTGTCTGCGCTGAGTGTATACGCTGCGTGTGTACGTGCGCTTGTGTGCGTGTGCATATATGTGTGTCTGCGTGTGTGCGCGTGTATATGATGTGTATATGTGGAAAAATGCGTGACTAAGGCGCTGTCTAAGGCACTGCAAGAATAGTCAGGTGTGAGCAGCCTAGCAGTCCAGTTTGAGAAAGGCTACTGACTTTTACGAATAAAGTGTTTGTTAGAGAATTAGATGAAGAGTTAAGAGGTATAATGTAACCATTTGTAATGAAGTACGATACTAAGGTCTATACTAAACCTCAACTCTCAACTGTCGACAATAGTTTCAATAGTCTATGTATACATTTAAACCTTTTTAATAAACCACATTTTTACCAACACCATATTACTACACACACTCATACACACTGTCATTCATACTTACATTCACTCACTGTCACTGTAATTTCACGATACTACGCCTTTGTCCTCGCTTAAAACCAAGCTACTCAACCAGTCGAAATGACTAACGAATCATTTTTTTTTTCCAAATTATAACGTTCGATGACAATGCACCTTTTGAGATTCTCCACAATTGTCACGCAGTACTTAAATCATTATATCAGCTCATTGATATTTCCCTTAATTTCCCCTTTTTTTTTAAATATATATTATATATACTCTTCTAGCATGATCCTAAAGTAATTTTAACGTTAACACCATCCATTCCTACGACATTCTCCTACAGACAGTATCACGGACTCGTCCATCTTCTCCTCGATCACCACAACGAAAAAAAACCTCCTTTAATTACATCCACGCGCAGTACCATTCCAAAGTGTTCCCGGCGAAGGAAAAAAAAAAAAGTCCAGCCGTCGTTCGTAAACGATGTTTTCGAGTTGTTTTTTCCAAGGGACACGGACGACGCGCGTTTTACTTGCCCAGAGATAGGAAGCAGGGCGACGGTACGCAGGTTACCGGGGAAATGGAGAGCAGCCGGCGGATACGTGTGCATAAATATGCACGACGTACGTAATTCTCGGCTCCTGGCGCTAAACGATGCACCCGAACGTTGCATCCCTCCGTGACGTGATTTATGCCCCCGTACGTGACTTCCTGTTGATGCAATCCACCGTTGTCGATGCCCTCCCCCATCCTTCTCAACCAGTTGCCAGCGCCCCTTTTCGCCCATCGCGAAACCCACGGCGAAGTTGCGCCGAGGGTTTGCAAATAACAAGATGTAATCGAAGAACCCGAGGCGACTCCCCCTATTCCAATCGACCATTCGAATTTTACACCCACTGGCAAGGGTAAGATCCCCCTTTCGATTGGCACTTATATCCAATGAGATCGCACCGCGGGGGATGTTTGGGCAAGGTGAAAGTAATTAGAGTGCATGCATCCTACACGTGGAAGGCTCTTGTGAAATGCAGTTGAGTGAAGTTGGAGTGAAGAGTGGAATTGCTTTGAGAAATGTTCGAGGAGTGAAGATTTGACACTGAACATATGGAATCGGTTGGAATGACTGGACGATGATTGCTTGGAAAAATCGTAGAATCTTGTTATGGGGGTAATTTATGAGATTTTCTATTTTATTACAGTCGATGTAATAAATTTATGACATTTTCTATTTTATACAGATCGATGAGTTAATTTATTGACGCTTTTCCTTCCTCATCTTTTTCTTTCAGGATGTATTTGATACACTTATGTATCTCTGGAAAATGTTTGGTAGGTTTAGTGTTAACTGATTGTTTACCATTGTTTTTTTTTTTGGGATCCTTGTTTCTTATTTTTTTTCTATCTCAGAAGTGGAACTTTTAGTTTTGATCGTTGTACCTAAATGTTGTACTGACCGCTATATAAGTTACAAACTCGATAAAAAATCCTTTTTCTCTAATCAGCTTACTGTAGGAAGTTAATTAATCAGGGCACTTTTTAGGTTTGTACTTGGCTTTCGTATATAACGGATTAAAATTGCTACCTTGAAGATATTGATGATATAAAGAAAAGAAATATAAAAAATCCGCATTCAACGGCATTCCTAACAACAACAAAAAAGTGAATTATATTTTAAAAACGTATGTATCTTCAGAAAATCTACGTTGCGATAATAATTATTGAGCGCGATGTTTGTGAAGAATCACAAACACTTTTGATTAAGCGTGATCGAGGATATCTTTGTAATATTATGGGTCGAGTATTGAGTTTTCACATTTGTTGCGTGATATAGCTATTAAGCAATTTGGCCCATCGCAATAAATTTCGTTGTATATCACGGCAACCTCGTGCTGATAATTTATCTTGCTCGATCCGTTTCGTAATCAAACCTAATAGCCATTGATATTCTCCCAAAGCACTCTGCGGTTAACCATTGAATATATCGAGAAAATCGATCGAATGATATCGCGTTACACTATACATTTCTTCACCATCGTTCACAAATATTCTTACAACATACACGACTCGGATAATCAAGTCCATTTCAATCCCCATCACCGTAGTTTGCGATTAATCCTTAAATATAATACGTTTCAATATATAACAACAGAAAAACTGTCTATATTAATGCTTATACACGAATTTAAAGGTATTTGCCAACACTGTAAGTCAAATGTCCGAAAAATCCTATTTGCATCTCATTCTTCAAAAACACAATATATTATTTATTGACAAAGTAAACGAATATAAATACCTCGTAAAACACTAAACTTTACTTGTCCACACTGATTATAACACGTCTATCATTCAATACGATTAAGTTATAAACATTTAAAAGCAATCTAGAGTACAATCCGAAAGTAGATTCGCGATACAAGAACACAGATTCGCCAATACAACTCGCACAATGCCAGTGCTAGGGCTGGATTCATCTAGATTGCGCGACACGGTAAGCCATGGAAAAAGCGTAGGATGATACGATTTATTCCCGATTCTGTTTAATTCCCGTTTCGCGAAACATTCCTTCCCGAGTGCGCGCACTTTGCAAAATAATCAAAAAAAAAGAAAAACCACGTCGAATGGGTGGTATTTCATCGAGCTCGTGCGTTTTATCAGGATAATCGTCGGATTAGCAAATTAAAAGTCCAATTTGGCGAAACCGCCGGAATCAGCGCAATAATACTTTGCAAGCCCTCCTTTGGGCGTCCCGGTAAATCGGTTTTCCGGGGCGCGGGAAAAAAGTGCGTGCTGCGCGGAAAAATGCGGCTGGGATGATACACGGTTTTCGTGAATTTAATGCAGGAGATATCCGCGTTCCCCCGGGCGCGGATTATCCGCTTTCGCTTTGGCACACCTTGGCGCACTCCTAATACGCCGATACTCGTGCCACTGAACCCCCGCCTTACGTTTTTCTCATCGCGACACGAATCGGAGTTAAACAGCCACGTGGATTTGATTAAACGATGCTGATAGTTGGGTTCGAGTATTTTTTTTGCCAGCGTCTTGCGTTGCTTGTCTTGTGTTGATCAGAGAAGATTTATCGACTAGCTTTATCGACGCTTTAATGGCCGCAAGCCACGTTTAACACTTTAATATCACACGCATGTTGTATGAGCGGGCATTAAAATGTTAATATTACTATGATATAGGGTTTGCAGAGTTATGCTGTACAGTGGCTCTTTGCTCTCGCTTTCTGGCTCTAACCCTTTACTCTGTTCTTTAACTCTGACTCTGACTCTTCTCTCTGTTCTCTGCTGTTGATTTCTATTACTATGGTACAGTCTTTACAGTCTTATGCTGTATGCTAGTTATTTACTCTCGCTTTCTGGCTCTAACCCTTTAGTCTGTTCTTTGGCTCTGGCTCTGACTCTTCTCTCTGTTCTCTGCTGTTGATTTATATTACTATGGTACAGTTTTTACAGTCTTATTCTGTATATTATTTACTCTCGCTTTCTGGCTCTAACCCTTTACTCTGTACTTTGACTCTGACTCTGACTCTTCTCTCTGTAGTCTTTATTTATTGCAATGATATAGTCTTTGTAATCTTATTCTATACGCTAGCTATTTACTCTCGCTTTATGACTCTAACCCTTTACTCTGTACTTTGACTCTGACCCTGACCCTAATCTCTGTACTCTGCTCTGTAACTCTGCTCTGCTCTCTATGATTCTCTGTAAATAACTCTATTTTTCTGTACTCTGTACTCTGTACTCTGACTCTTACTTTGTGTACTTTGACCCTGACTCATCTCTTTTCACCACACCCATAGGCCGCGTGCATACTTCAAAACGAATAACATTATCGAATAAACTTTTCTAGACCGCTATTGTTCATAAAGCGGACTTCATAATCAAACTTTTGGAGACACGAACTTTACCTCTTTCCGTTTATAACGACGAATGCTGTACGCTTAATCATTACTTTCGTGAAAAACATAAAAATAAAAATGTGAAAAATATAAAAATAAAGTTTTTAGTTCCCTGTGTGTCATAACGAACCATTCGTGTTTGCTTCAAGTTACATATCTAGGTTTCTGGAACGCAGTTTCACTCGGTCTTTGTACTCCCTCCAACTTCAATCACCCTTTAGACCATCTTCAACTTCGCGCACCCTTTAGAACACCCGTTTTGCATGCTCCGAAGCATATATCGCTTTTGCACGAGCTATTCTTAGGCTACAGGACAGTTATGCAACACTTTGCTTATATAAATAAAGATAAAGCAAGTTTGTGTCTGACTTCAAAGGTGGCCGCTTTGGATATTCACATCGCCACCTTCAAAGTAGAGCCAACTGCAATTTTGAAGTGGCATAAAATCTATCTTATAGCCATAATGTAACAAATTAACAAACAGATTTTCTTCTATCATGATAATTAAATTTAATGATTGGAAAACTGTCTAATTTGCATGTAAATTGCATTATTGTAAAATATTCAATAAAGGTAATCAAATATCCAATGACAAATATAACAATGCTTCTCAGGAATCAGAAGATGTAAAAAAAAATTTGAAGTAAAATAAAAACCAAAAAGTAAAGGGCTACGTGATCAGTATTTGAACCTCAAATCCTTAACGTTGAAAGAAAAACACTTTTAAGAATAAGCCTTTCTAAAAATCAATCGCGCTTTTTTTAAATTAAACCTGGGCAAACGAACTTTATGTTGTAATCCTATCTTATTTTTTTAAATTATCCCCCTCCCGATCGAACCACAATTTTACGGCCACCCCATGTAATCACGCCAGAAGTTTGATATCCTTTCATAAAATACGGAGGAGTCGTGAAAACTCGAGGAAAAATGGATTTTTCAAGGCTATAGAATTTATGGCCCTTCCTTGCTTCCGGCGAATGGTTTGCCCTTCCGATAGAGCAAATTTCGCGCAGCCCCGCAATCGTTGGCGGCGCACGAAACGGAAGCTAATCCGCCCAATTAGTGGCGTGTGCAAATTGAATTCCAGATAGGGAAGACGTCGAAATTCCAGACACCAAAATCAATTGTTTTCAATAACCGAACGATGCGGAAATACCGTCTGTGATTTTCTCCTGGGCGGAGAGCCGTAACCGTGAAATGGCATCGTTCGTTCTCCGTTAATCCTTTATAACCTGCAATAATTCTAAAGCAATGTACTCCCTCCATTACGAAATGACTGATTTACGTGCCTTGTTCGCTTTAGAATAGCTGTGTAATTCTTAGAAGAATAATATATACAAAATAAAATCTTTGTCGCTATTCACATGAAGTACTAATGGATTCAGGGTTTTTTTTTACAAAAGCGCGATTTTCTACTCGGTGCTATTTAGTTTCTTAGAATGATATATTCAGTTATTCTTAGAATATACTTTGTCAACATAATAAACATCGATACTTTTGTAACTTGAAGGAAGTTGAAAGAACAATTTGAATTAATAATAGACTTTCGTTGATACGATTATGCTATTTACTGATTTTTCAGAAGATATTACAAAACATTATCTTGTAGTTCGTCAGTCATTCTTCTTTTCCTTAAGAAATCTTTGTCATAACCTTTTGACGATTAATTATTCAGAATATAATCCTAAGAAATAATACTTTTCGATAGTCTTTTTAGCACATATTTGATCCCTAACTTTGCCGTAATATCATATTTCTCGTATAATTTTTAAATATAAAAGCAGAGGATGAAAGAACGCTCGAACAAAAGGAAACCGTTGGAAAATCATAGGAACATTTTTCGATTCGCAACTCTCAGAAGGTGATAACTAGCTTCAGACAGGCATACAAATCAAACGCTACCTTGCAATAACCGTAGATTACAGAGGGTTAAGGGGGAGCAGATAAATATCGTATGCTTAAATCGAGTCTCTTGGCAGTTGGCAATGTTCAGACGCGTGAAATCTTTGGTAAGATCCAGAGGTAAAACATCGTGAAATAACCTCGAGGTATCTGAGGTAATAGCCTCCGGGGGTAGTTCGGCCCACGGGGAATAAATATGAACCGCCGGATGAAAACAGCTCGGCGAGAATTGCCACTTTATAAGCCGCGAGCTTGCTTCACGGGAAATGCAATATAATTCCATGCCGTGGAAAGACTTTTCATTTCGTATATCACCGTCATTAACACTTCGAACGTGCTACAGTTTTTTGTTGAATGTTCTTGCGTCAGAATCGCGCCAATGATCGCTGCGGATTTTGTTGTTTTATCGAGCGAAGCCACTCCTCTAGAAGAAATGAAAAAGCAGAATTGAATCGCAGCAAATAGTTTTATATAAGGAACTCATTCGATGTTTGTTTATTAAAATAAAATTTGTAATAATAACTCAATGTTCAGAGTTATTTACAAATATACATGTAGATATTCACGTGACTCTGAGGTTAGACTATAATGATTTAAAGGAACCGAATATAATGTATATATTGCCTTAAAAGCATTTAAGTCGAAAAAGCACTGACATCGTAATATTAAACATCTTGTGATCAGTTTAAAGTGATTATAGAAAGATAAATATTTGCACGATGCGATATTCATTATTGTAAATTTTATAGTGAACACGAGATCTGTCAAACATTATAATAATGCACATGGATAATCTTGATATTCATATATCGAATAAAACAAAAGAGCAAGAATATGCTCATACTCAGTAACATTGCGAAACGAGAGTATGTAGCTTAGCGGGCAATCAGTTTCCACACACATAATAATTTCTCCATTCGTTATAATACAGTAAATTTTCAGTCGTTACATAAATCTGAGAATGTATCTGAGAAAGGCAATAATTTTTGGCCGCTTGGTCCGTGGCTCAATAATTCAGATTTATTCCAATTTGTTATTATCTTAAACACAAAATTACGGGCAAAGAGGTTGGGAGTGCTTAATGTATTCAAAGATAGTAGCAACACATTCTCGCATATCAAATTACGAGTTCGATACTATCGTAATTCGTAGAAAGGGTATAAAATTGTATAACCAAGTTTTTTTTAAATATATCAATCAGTCAAGTAAATATTCGTATAAAATCAGTTTTTATAAACAAACTTTTATGATACCAGCCCAGATGTTATTCGATCAAACCGCGTATACACTTTAATAATTCCCAGTCGGAGTTATTTCCGCCGTTACGTTCCAGTCGAATCACATAAATTCCGAGACTCACCGAAAGTTTCAGGAGTTACCTGGGTGTTTCGTGTTGAATGTTCCTTCTCGGTTCAGCGCTAAGGTTCGCGACTTGTTTGTATAGACTTTTTCCTTCGGATACTCCCGGAAAGAAAATTCTGTCGCCGTCAGATCTGGTGAACGAGATCAGCATTTCTTCGGATAATAACGCCGCTAAAGTTTCTCCGCAAAAGGAAGCCGTTGTTTTCGCAACCATATGGCCGCTTGCACTATCCTGCTAAAACTACAAATTGCATTTCGTCTTCTGCACTTATGGTAACAAAAAAATTCCGCAGCATCTCTCGGTTAATTCTGCGACAGTTCGGGCGAGACTCCATTTTCATTTTCGAGCGGTCCCCTTTCTGGACTCGTCTGGAATTCGAAGAACTCCAGGTTCTGTTTTTCCATATTTACATAATCGAGCAAGTCACATTGCGCGCTATCGAGTCTTATTATTATCCGGTAGCGAAGAGGCCATCTTGCTCCTTGTTTCTATAATATTCGTACATTATTGCATCCTACATTTTCATCTTTAAAGGAAAAGTTACGTATAACTGTAGAATAGCGCAGTGCCCAAATTTCGGCGAGAAAAATGATATGCGTGAAAATGCGTCGTCCGGGATGAATAGTTTCTTTTTAGCCGAGTGACGGCATAGGACCATGTGGTATGTTCCGTGTGACACGCGTGTCCGTGTGTATGCCTGAACGCTTGTATAACGGACGACTCGTGATGAGAGCGAGGAGAAGAAAGGAGCGGTGCTGAGTTAACGTGAAATAAAATACAACGCCGACCACGAATCGGCTTGCTTGTAGCGGAAAATACCAGTATTTAAATCGCCAATAATCTGGTTTTACATTAAAACCATCCGCGCTGTATTGGAAGGTAAAATGTATTTGTAATAATATTGAATTAATTATTAACTTGCTTTACGACGCAATGCGGTCTTTCTATGCGCAAATTAATGGAAATTCACCACAAAGAGAGAATTAACGTTAAATTACCGATCACTTTTTTAATCATTCTTAATGTTAATTTTATTATGAAATAAAAAGTTTTGGCATCACAGATGATTTCACTCCTCTATAAGGTGGCTAGACAAAATGTTATCATTTTGTTTGTACATGTTAAATTGAAGCAGGAGTAACATAAAGAGAAACGTTTCTGTAGTATTCACAACGTACTCTTTATAATGCTGTTCATTGAGCCATAGCTTGACAAGCACTACGTAGTAACGATCAAAACATCCTTATACTTTGCAATAACGAGCTCCTATTCTAAGGAAATATTAAAAATTAAATAACAGCAATGTACTATTCAATTACACCATACATACATTTCAAAAAAAAAAAAACAAAGGAGAAAGGAAAAATATCAATAGATCAATATACCAACCAACGAATTGCGACAAAATCATAGAAAGTCTCGGAAGATTCACTGTCACAATATCATTTAAATTTAATCAATTAAATTTAATCAAATTTAATCATTTAAACATTTAAAAAAAAATGACTTTCAAGAATCATTGTAACCAGTCTGACTTTACCAAGGCAACTCTAAGCAGCACACGAAATTCCACAAATCTAATAGTTCCTTTCACGGTAACAAATATGATTTAACACCATTCCTACCAGCCATTTTCCATACAGATTTAAGTGTACTAAATATATCCTTAACCAAAAAGAAGACGAAGGAAAAATGTCGATAGATCAATTCATCGATCCGTACGCTGCGAGAAAATCATGAAAAATCGCAGAAGTGACCGCGCCTCGATGTTCTACAATATTTCCAAGGAATCACTGACCGGCCATTCGACAGTCTACTCATCCAGCTGATAACTTCGCCTGACCCACGAATGACGTTATAAATATCCAAGCGCACTTTGGCGGAAAACAAGTTCCCCCGCTCCTGGCCCACCGTTAAAGCCCAGTAATGAAATGTTCAAGGACACGAGGCGTATCCTGAACCTGTTACGGGGGGTTTCGTCGTCCCCTACAACAGCTAATTAATATCGTGGTTGGTGATATCGACCTCCTGCCGACGGGGCAATCGCGTTACTGGTGCCTACGTAGGCGGAGGAGGCTCTCGCAAGGTATAATCCGATATCCGGGATCGTCAAACTTCCCAGCCGGGTTGTATACGGCTACCAGCCACAATACTGATTTACACGGCGCTGGAAATGAACCGCTTAAGGGGGCGACGCGGCAAAGGGATGCGAGGGAGGGATAACTTAACGGCGGAGTTTCGATTGTTCTTGCCTAACAGAGACCCCGGCTGTGTCCCTAACGCCATTTAACCGTCAGCCAAGGAGAACGCCGGTGGTGTTCCATTGGCACAGAGACAATGCGTGGGAATGACAGAAGTAACGACGAATTGTTATAATTAAACGGGCGGGTCAAAGGAACGCCGCGGAATTGGAATGGGTTGCGCGGGAACGCGGCGTGCATCGACGATTATGAGAGGCTTCGAAACGCGCTTAAAGGTTTTCTCATGGTCTTCCGTCATTTAGGCTGTTAATCGTTGAAACACTCTTTATCTCGTGGTTAATGCCAGAGCTAGCACTGTGCTGGCATACTTGAATATTTTACATAACTCATAATTCACTGAATTTGTATAAGTGGTATCTAGCTTATATAAGGTTAAGCACCAGGTGTTGATACTGTACGAGTGCTTAACACTTTTTAAAAAAAAAAATGTAAATAAATAAGGAAACCACAAGCTGGAATATATCGTACCTTATTAGTCCTTACAGTGTCGCTTTTCAGCGGCTTAATTGTGAAATACTGCGCATAGTCCGCCATTGAGAAGTGTCATGGCGACCGGTTAATCATACTCTTATTGTATAGTCTAATCACTCTAATAATTATGTAAATCGTTAAAGACTTGGTTCAAATGCAAGTATTGCAAGTTTGTATTGTTTACATTAGCAAGCCTGGTTCATTAATTGAGTTTTCTCGCTATGCCAACTACTGAAACAAAAGGGTGTCAACTCTTAAATTTTTTGTTTTTGCTGGGTGTCAATTATTCAATCAAATTTGACTCACAAAACAAAAATTTATTTACAATCGCTATCAGGAATGAATACTCGTCATAATATAATACAAGAATGGTTTGCACAGCGACTACTAATTATAAATTTTCCATAAAGTGAATCTAGCCTGAGCTATGTGAACGAATAAAAAAATGTAAAAAATTCTTTAACGTATCAACTACGGCTACCTTTACCTTAGCGCTTAATTCAAAAGACAGGGTTAGTCAAAATGATGTTAATATTCGAATGGGATAACTTTGTTCTGCATTGCAGATATACGTAATGGATAACGGGCTAATTTTCGATGAAAGAAGATTCATGATAAGCTTGATGGAAGAGTATGATTCTCCAAGAATGGTCCGTCGAAAGTACGCGGGTTTGGAGTATCGATAAATTCGAGGAAAGAATTACGAGTTCGGTAACATCTGTTGCTAGAAAAATGTGTCTAGACGTTACATGTTACCTTTAGTATCAATATCTTTTAATACTCGTATTATTGCCATGAGTATCTTGATATAACAACAATAGACGACAGTTTGAAACCTCACATGAAATACGTTCAATAACAGTTTTACCATTTAAATATCAACATAATTTTGTCTAATCCTGTAAAATTATCCTCTAGAGATAACTACAAAATAACATGTTTATTAAAAAAATGTATAATTTATATATATGAACAAATGCTTTATCTATTTTTCACGATTGCTATCAACTTTTTCTCAGTCGTCATAAAAATTCCACTCTCGTATTTCTCGCACTATCGACTCGTCTCTAAACGCTAATCAATGAAGCAGAGGTTTAAAGCGGTTAAATAGGAGAGCACACGAGTTTGTTTATCAAAGTGTGTGTCCAACCTAAACCAGTCTCTGTCCACAGACAAATGTTATCAAAGGACATTGAATACACGCACATTGCAAAGGTAAATAAAGATCCGGAGGGACTCGTTCCTTCTCATGCTGTTGCAGTGAACGTGAGTATGATTTTCCGCCAATGTCGTCTATACATCAATACACATTTCCCACGTCGATTAATTCCGTGAAACAAAAAGCAAAGAAGGTTCATATAATCTAATATAACAGATATTATTAAAATTCCCCATTTGTCTAATACATACTGCTCCACAAAAAGCTTGATTGTTTATATTATTCTACGTATTTGAATCGCATAATCTCCACGAAATTAGTTTAGAGCATCTCTAAGATAATCATCTCTGAGACCAGCAACGCATTTACTGTTGTACTCCTATAATCCTACCTCGATCAGTTGCTTAATGTATCTTTTTCTGAAAATCTTCCACATTCTTGTCATTTTTAAAATTCACCACAGTTGGAGTGAAGTTCTCGCGTGGGAATAATAATTATTAGACACTAATGCGTGGCTCTATAATTAAAGGTTAAACAATAATTAAACTGCAAATTAAATAAGTATATAATTTTGAAAGTTGAAGACTCTGAGCAAAACAGAGATATTAGAAAAAAACATTTTTCTGTAATCAATGTACAAGCGAACCTCACTTGTCTTTACCTCGTTTTAATAAATTACATTTACATTTTTAACGCATTGAGTACCACGCGAATTTATTAGAAAATCACCATCAAGTCACGCGCGCTGCTTAGAAGTGCACCGTCAGTCATCGCTGACTGACATGGCCTAAAGACAAACTTCAATATCACTCACCGATGACCGACGCGGCGCTTAAGGTGTTAAGTATTTTCAAGCTTCCCCCTCCACAGTACCAGCTGAATCCCATTGGCTTTCGAAGAAAATCAACTGTTATTCAACGAAAGTATTTCAAACACAAGTTTATTTCGGGCCAGCCTGCAGCTCGACCCTCTATCCCCGTGGATCAGGCGATACCGCAGGATAAGCGGTCGAGTTCGTTCGAATTGAAAGCCGACGATATACCGCGCGTCCCTTTCCTGGCCATCTTTTAATTCAATTATCGAAAAGTCAGGGGAAATTGTGTCTTTAAATTGAAATCGAGCCGTCCATCCGCGCGCTTTGCATCCCCCGGGGAGGCCAGAGATAAAGGGTACTGTGCCTTCGATTCGATGGGAGAGTACGGGCTTTCGGGGATTCCTTTCATATTACTTTCCTGTAACTCGAACGGGACCTTATGAAAGCAGTTTTCCGGGAGGAGGACGAAGGGGAAAGATGGAGGAGGATGGGGGGGGGGGTAGGTATGAACGAAAGAGAAGCGCCTCGAGAATTGATCGCTTCGTGGTTGATCGACTTTTCCTCGATTTAATCCCTTAAGGAGGCACCAGATGACCAAACATATCGCCCGAGATCTTAACTCCGCTGCACCGTGGTATCGATGATAAGCCACTTACACCGGATTTTCGGAAAACCATTTCTATCGGCTTTATTCCGCTTCTGTATTTATGTTGTTCGTACTTCGTAATTCTGGGAAGGACGCATCGGTAAGGAATTTTCGGATCAATTGAACTAAGCTTAAGTATATGAATTTGCGAAAGCCCGTTATTGGTGCGTTATAATTTAATAAACGTGCCTCCAGCTTTGTACCAAGATGTTTTAATGGAAACCGAAGCGGTTATAACCTGAAGGAAACTGTAGATTGGTTATTGAAATAATATTTCAGAATATCGTGACTTTTCAAGGTTACAAGTGGTTGACTCATCGAGATGCACCGAATAAGCGAACATAAATCTGAAAATTCCAACTCTTCCAAGCGATAATATTCAAACTAAACCGCCTCTTCCGCATTTACCCAAAATCTATTCTTATTATCAGCCAGTCCCAAAAGTTTCTTTCCTTCCATAAGAACGTAAAAGACGCGCAACACTTTTTATTCTACCCTATTTTATCCAATTATATACGCAGCTGGTGGACGATCAAAGATAAAGACTAGGGCATTTGGCAGATCGGCTATCGTGTTTGCACAAACATCGCCGGATAGAGGAACTGCGCGTGGGTCAGAAAATCAACAACCTGTCCTAACGCTTCGATAAATAAAAACGATGCGCATAATTTCTGACGGAGCTCGTCGATCGGAGAGGCCAAACAAAATTCCCCGCTTCCGATCGCTTTATTGGCAAGAGTCCGCTCGAATAAAGAGGGGCTAAAGAAAGGACTGGGCAGATCCGCTTATCAGTAAACGATACTGCCGTTAATCTCGTGCGCCCGACGTTCGGCCGTTTTCCGCACGAAATTAAGGGCAGAACAGTGGGGAAGATTTATCCGAGGCAACGCTTTATATCCGGCCAAAGTCACGGAGTACACAGTCGGACTTCAACGACAGGCTTTGCCGCCGGCCGAGAATTTATAATATCGGGAAAAAGTGCGGAGGGTTGGTTAGCGTTTTGTACGCGCCGGAATATGGCGCTCGATATCTGGGGACCGTGGATGAGAACGCGGGTATAAATGGAAATTTACATAACACTCCACGCCGCTGGACGAAAGCTGATTGGGCCACTGGGACATCAGATTTTATAGGGCCTACGGGGGTATCCGATACGGCCAAATGCTTTTATTCCCGGCTGCTGGAATCGTATTGCCAATTTTTTTTCCCTCCCAGCTTTTCGGCCGCGCAATTTCGGGGACTTTCTCCGTGGATTTTAAGCGGAGGAGAACGTCGGGGGGAAGATCGATCCCTCTGGTGTCTCGAGAAAAAGATTCGTCGTATCGCTTCAACTTTTTTTTTTCTTCTGCATATTATGTAATATACGTGACCTAAGGAATTTTGCAGGTTCGCGAGAATTCTGAGGATAGAACAAATTTCTTTATTAGACCGTTGTATTTTGAACTTGTGTAATTTTAACACTAGAACTACCAGCCACTTTCTGAGCATATTTAGAACACCACATACATCTTTAAAAAAAGGAGAGAGTAACTTAAAAAAAATCTTTAAGAAAAAGGAGAGAGTCAGTGGAAATGTCTGTGAATCAAAATGATGATCTAAGTACGGCATGAGAATCATGGAAAATCTCAAAAAATGCATCGTTGTAAAGTATTACGATTTTTTAAACAGACTACTGACCAGTCATTTTGACTGCTTTGGTGGTTCTAGTGTTAATTCACTGTCAAATCGGGTATTAGTATATCAGGTTGTTTAATAAGTTCACAAGTCTCGTCTATTCGTTAACAGTAGAACTAAAACTTCGACGTCATTTTAATATTTCACATTTCGTAAAAAGCTCAGCCAAAATTAAAATATTCTTTTGGAATGTTTTGATTAAAGTTTTGGGTTTGAAAAAGCTGTGTGCACAGTGAGTGCCGCGTGCAACAAAAACACATTTGAATACGACTTTGTTCGCAACAGTTGGAGTGTTTTCTAACTTTTAAAGTTATCTTTACAACTATGAATTCGTTTTTTGATTTTCGTTCCGCGAAATTAGTAATCAACCTAGTAATTTATGCCCTACCGTAATGATTCTAGTATAATGTGGTGCGTTGTGTACTCAGTGTATTGTTATGATTCTGGTAAAGCGTAAATCACGTTGGGGAGAATGTAAATTGGCTGACGAGAAATACATCTTGCTACTATAACGCGTATGCTAGGTATTATTATCATTGCTACATCGCACACTATACCCAAACCCTCAGAAAAACAATAATCCTACGTCAAAATAGGGTTTAAAAATACTTCTCTATATCACTGTACACAATAAACGCCCAAAATTCGATTTTAACTTCATCCTCGCAGGCTACTACAAGTGATACCTATTTAAAATAATTCCTACCTAATATATTCTTACCAGGTACACGCTATTAATCACCTATTAATTATTAAACATCGAACACTCCAAATAGCTCTGGCGCCTTAAACTTAGGACTGAAACTTTCCCCTGACCAGTCGATACGCAGATTTCGAGGGCTTACCAGGGAAAATAACAACGAGCAGTGATTTTGATATTCATTCTGCGAAGCGGCCATGAGATAACCAAGCGAATTTCGCCCAGACGACGATCATTAGCCGGTTTATTCTGGGGCTGCAGAGTCAATGGAACACAATGAGCCGGGCTGGCCGCTCTACTTGCTCACCTCTGTCCACACGTTGTAGGTGTGAGCGTGAACACGTGTTCTGAATGCATCGTTTGGCACGGATAATCGTCCGATCGGAAAACAGACGTCCCGATAATCGACGTTTCCGGCGTGGCTCACGCTTCCTACGGGCCTGCGTATCCGAACGAAATCATCCGTAAATCAACCGCTGCCCGACGAAGAACGCTCATATGCGTCCGCAAAAAATGGGCTATTATTTATGAAAAACCAGGGCGAAAATAGAATAATCCCATTACTCTGCAGGTATGCGTTGCGTGTACGTTGTTTTTGTACGTACCGCATTTTCCCTGCGCGTTTTATTTCCCCCTGCATGCCAAGGGGTTGCTCCTCCCGTTAATCAAATAATAATAATAATAATAATAGGTTGCTACATTACATGCTATATTACGTTGCTAATAATAGGTTGTAAATAAATCAAATGTACGACCTGCTGACGTTGAATGTTAAAATATTCGTTATTTTATCCCTGCTTTATGCTTTTTTTTGATACACGCTTATAGATTGCATTGGGGATTAATACCAGAGTCATGAAGGCGATCGATGTAAGGAATCTGTATTATCTTGTAGAAATTCCGCAAATTGATGGCGTTACATTTGTTGTGATTTTTTGTTGTTGTTTGCTACGCTATGTAAATGTGTAAATGAACTTGTTCATTCTTTCTTATTGTCTTATTGTTTGCCTGATGATAAATGGGCCTTAAATATTCGAGAATATGTTGAAAATGTTAATAATTTTATAGTAGCTTGAACGTATAATAAAAGTTCTATTACTATTACTGTGGGTAGGTAAAACTTACGTTAAATAACTATTTTCGTATAAAAATTTCATTTTTCTTTAAAAAAAATAAGATAATGCCAATTAACGTTTTTATCTAATCCAGCATTGATAATATCTCAAAAGATGTGGCAACAAAGGCATTTGTGTCATCTTTTACATAATCATATATTATATATAGTTTATTTCTAATTTTTAGACCTGTATTTTCGAACTCATTATCTATAATCTATAATCTATAATTCTCTATAATCTCATTTATCTAGAACTCTGTCGGAATCTAATTTTGCAGTGAAAAGCAGCCCCAGACACAGATCACGGTGTTGCGTTCTATACAGCCCGCTTCTAAAAGTACTAAAGTAGAGTCTTCTAAAAGTTCTAAAGTACAGTCGCGGCTAAAAGATCAAGAAACAAGTAAAGCCTGTTTTTTAAAGTCAGAACTACCAGGCACTTTTTGGGAATATTTAGAAACACCACACTTGTCCTTAATAAGAAGATAAAAGCAAAATGTCAATCTATTAATACAACGTCCTATATGCTACAATCAAATCCAAGATAGTCATAACAAATACATAAGGCTATCAAATTTTTCTTGGAAACATCCATGATAATTGGTCATTTCGACTGATCCGTTAGATACGACGATAACCCATTATATGCCAAAGTCAAGCGCAACCCTAAAAACTGCAGCAATCAATTCATTTCCTAGAATAAGCTAATCAGAGAAAAATTATTTTTATCGAGCACGTAACTTTTGTAACAATCAGTACAACATTTAGGTACAATAATCAAAACTAAAAGTTCCACAGCTTAGGTAGAAATAAATAAGAAACAAGCCTTTCAAAAAAGGGACGATGGTAAATAATGGATTAAAGTCGATCGACACTCTTCCTAGGTGACCGTATCTTTCAGCGACCGTCTGTTGTTCCAAGTAGTATATCTCCTCCATAAATCGCACCGCGACCTACCGCAAAACAGCAATGTTTTTCACGTCCCTCGACGGGGTGTCAAGACGAAACGAAGAGGATAAGGAGAGGTAGGAATCGCCAGATCCGAAATTCGGTGGTGAAAAAAAAGGAATCGCATGCAGGAGCGAGAGAGCGGTATGGTCGATAAACACACGGAAAAATATCGTGCACGCCGAACGACAAAAGTTACAATGTACTCTAGCCCTCGGACAATAAAAGACCGTTGCCGCCGGTTGATTTACAGAGCTGGGCAAACACGCTGCCCCACGAATTTCCACCGCCCTGAGCGGCCAGAAAGGATTCAATTAACCAGCTCCGGACGTTCCTTTTAGCGCGAGCTTTCGACGAATCCCGGCCACCGCCGCATCTGCCCCGGGAATTCCCCCTCCCCTCCGGCCTCCTCCGGCAATTTTATTTCTCGGCAATTCCTCGCGGATCTTCCCCCCTTAGCCGAGCACCGACCACGGTGGCAACTTTATTACACGTGTGATTGATTCCTGACCCGAGCGAGGGCGTATACGCCAGGGAAAATACGTTTCTGATCAACGTCACGCGGATCTGGTTGTCTGCGCGACGAAATCGACGGTTGTCTCCGCAAGGTTCGACTCTTAGATCCGTAAGAGTAAGCGTATTTGTAAGATCGGAAGTGAGATTGAGGTCGGTAATGTAGGAAGCGTCGAGTGTAGGATAGAAATAATATATCTTAGCACGTTGCACGCGGGTATATTTCGGCGAGGATTTACGCGTCTAGCGGGCGTTTTTGCGCCAATTTGCGCGGGAGTTTGGTCGTTCAGTGTAAATAGGGATAAATCGAAAACTACTTCGTTTTTTGGAAGGAAGCTTTTTTATTTTACACTTAAGGACTTGTACGTTCTGAAGCTATTACGTCGAGTGACTGGGAAAACTGAACTTCTAGAAAGTAACAACGCGAACCGTTGCCTAGCAACGCAAACAGTATCGTACAATGGCGATCGTATTTATACGATACCCGCTTTATAACATAAATCTACTAAGGGCTAATGATCTTAGAGGTCGAACCCTGTTAAAAAAAAAAATCTACTAAATACGTACTTCTACGCAATGTGTTAAGAATAATGCAATTTTAGAGACGGATGGCCTTGTCGTCCGGCGTTAAAAAATATTGGATCTGGGAAAAAGTTCGTGGCGTTTTTCCCGATAGACGGCGTCAATTGCAAATAACTCAGGAAACACAGATCGCTCAGACTACCCGAAAAATGGCGAAACATTGTCGATAATAATTGAGCATATTTGGTTTAAATAAATTCATTTTCACACGATAGGAAAACTAGTTGAATTTTATTAAAGACACGCCACGAATTTTTTCCCAAACCTAATATATACAAGATGCATGAGAATTTGAAGTGTTCTAGGTCCTTGAACGTATGAAAGTGTGTGTGTGTGTGCTGTTGGTGAGAAAATACATGACTTGGGCACTGTGAAGACAGTCGAATTTGGACAGTCTAATTTGAAGAGTCGAGAAGAAAAGTCGGGTTTAAGCCGCCATAGAAGAAATACATTTATGTTACGAAAAATCCAGTGATTTTCCCAATTGCTCCTCTAGGCTACTACCTTATGTTTTAAATTGCCCATCTCTTACAAATCATTGGTTTCTTCTAATAAAGAAATTGCATTCTCTTTGCGATTTAAGCCTGATAGATGATATTAACACCGACACTACGAGTTATTTTGTGAAGGTATTAGGTTATATCATATATATCTTTGAGAAAGAAGAAAATAGAGGAAGAATTATAATGGATCAATATAATGATCTAAATATTGTAATAAAACCTTGAAAAATATGAAAAATGTACTCTTATGAAGAAGATGGTATTAATACCGTTTTGAATTCTTAATAATTTAGGACAATTTATGTTCTTTACTTTTTCATAAGTTTTTTCTGCAATGCGTAATGAAATTTGTATGTCTTTACCTGTGTCAGAAACAAAATTATTCTTTCATAAAAGTCCATAAATCCTATCGACAATCGATACTGGACTTTGTGCATTGAGAGTATATTATATATTATTAAACAAACGATTTTAGAGTTAACTCTGGTTTTCGGTTACGGCTTTCAGTGTCAATCGGGAGTTTGGTTGATTTTACTGAATAATAATAGAGTTTTTGTCAAACACGTATGATTGATTCCTGACCCGAGGAAGAGCGTATGCGCCAGGGAATCCGTCTCTGATCAACGTTATCGAAAACCGGCCAGCTGGTTGCCGACGTAACGAGATCGACAGCTTTTGCACGAAACGCGATTTTTATCCTTCAAAATCAAACGAAACGGCCAACAGATATGACGAATTATCACGCAAAAAAAAGCAGAATTACCTTTCACATTATATGTTTCATCGGGCAGACTTTCTAGATGATAATGATTCTTAAGACTCTTCTAACTCAGACAACCAATGATACAAAAAATTAATTCTGCTTGTACACAATAAAAAATACTGACATTTGTAGCAAAGAAACGAATTACAAGGAACATCATTGATGTACGCAGAAGTCAGAAAGTAGTGAATAACTATTCTCATATATTTGCAAAATAAGCAAATCCATCCGGTATGAATTTTCTTTGACGCTCTGCTAAATCGTCCATTTCCCTCGGCCCAATTAAATCGAGGAATTAAGTCGCGGCTCGTACACAAATTCGTTTAAACAAAGAAAAGGATATCCGATGGACTAATTATTCATTCGCTGATATTAATAGAAGAACGACGAGGTTGCTTCGCTGGCAGTAAATCTAGATTTGCAAAGCACAACCCGTGGATTGAGTGAGCAGCTTATTATCGATCGACATAGACGCCGAGCGTACTCCATTCATACACGTTCTGACTATGACAAGCATATTCTTGAAAGGGGGAAATGATGTCGGCGTTTATGTAACGTTATAGGAACAAGATCGACGAACCTAGAATTGTTATGATACCACTTAATTTTGATTTATACAGGCAATCGTTAAATTGAGTTGGCCGCTTATTATCGAGTGATATAAAAGCTGGTGATTTCGATACGCAAACATATTCTTGTCGCTAAAATCCTTTATCTTCCACTTGTTTACGCATCTTGTAGTTAATTTCCAAGCTAAGGTGTCGTATGATAATCGCAAAATCTATATGAAAGGACAAAGGTGTCCAAAATAAAATGTTTAACATATCCGGAGTGATAGTAAAAGGGGCGCGCAAAGGCACAAATTTAGAAATTGAAAGAGCAAATGTAATCAAAGAGATCTCGTTAAACGAAGAAGAAATGCGTGAAGTATGATATCAAATTCAGACATTAAAAGCCCAGGTCAAAGGATAATAATCCAAAGACGTATAAAATAAACGTGATGTGATAACACTCTGACATAAAAAGGGGAATAAAAAGTAATCAACTAGGTCAAACGTGACGTTTCGTTTAACCTTTTGCAGCTCGAAAAGCTTCGCGCCTCGTAGTATTATTGTCTTTCAAACAGTCGCTTCAGTATACTTCTACAAATTAAACAATTATCATTGCCTGCGTAAGCAAGCGGAATGAATCGGTAAATGTACTAAAAAAAAAAAAAGAAAAAAACAGATTGAAATACAAATGCAGTGTGTATTCGTTAGGTGTTAATCCTAACAAGTATATATTAGTTAACAAACGAATAAAACGTGAATTTCAACACGATTAACGATTGGATACTAATATAGCAACAGATTGGTCAAAGAACATAAATATCTATGACATAACCTAAACGTTACACAATACCTTTGATATTATTTAGATAAACACAAATGTCTGTGATATTATTCAAATATTACGAGGTACAACTCATAGGACGTATCAACGTGGAACGCGTGAACTTTGCACAGCTTTCATTGTTCCCAAAAAAGTACGAAACGAAAAATCCGCGAAATTCTCCACAAAGATAAGCAAATCCATCCAGCATGAATTTTCTCCGACACTTGCCAAATCGTCCATTTCCCTCGGCCCAATTAAATCGAGGAATTAAGGGGAAAGCGGGGAGCGGAGGAAGAAAAATAAAAGGTGCGAGAATGATGATTAACGAGCAACGGTACACAATTTACGTCGGGAGCTGCGCTAATCGTCGAAAAGTAGAGAATAAGAACCTTCTTCGCGTGATATCAAACGAACTACGTGCATCCTTCCAGATACGGTACGACGAGAGAAAATCCAGGGAATTAAACGAGGAGAAATTTACAGCGCGCGCATCGTCGAAAATCTTCTTCCATCGTAAACGCAATTTACAAGACCAACGTCGTAATTCACGCAAGCGACGCCTTGCTCATTTAAATTATTAACGTTAATTTGGCCATTGTAGGATTTTCCATTAAATATTAACCGATCACCGATCAAAACGATATTTCATTGCAAGAGCAGAGTTTGGATAGTAGATTTGGCATGATGCTCGAAACGGGGTCAGAAAGAGAACGGAGAAAGAATCGAGAAAAATGGGACACATTGTGAATTGGAAAACGTTGCAAAGCCGCTTTCAGGTATTCTGATCCTTTTAGCTATTATCAATATACCTATTATGGTGAAATAAAGGGAAGAAGAGAAAAGCTTGTACTTTTCTTGAGATCGTAAGGTATTGTAGAGTAATGTCGTGGCGCCGATTTCAATGGAGGCACACTTGCGCGGCTGACCGAATTATGGATATTAAAAATTCTGCCGGCTTTTAATTAGCAAGCCCGACCTAAATTCCACTTTCCATACGTTGCGATTCTGGCAACGCGGCCGCCTGTTCGTGCACACACGTGTCCGTGTATTTAAACACATTTGCACATCCGAGCGCGCCTTTAACGCGTACTTTCTGTTCGAATCTGAATGGAGTCTTTCACAAAGGAGGATTATGGTACTCGCCGATTTCAATGAAATTAAGTAAAGTAATGGGTTTATGTGCACAACAGCAGGCGTAATCCTTATTATACCTGTAAATAGGCAGCCACTTTGTGAGAGCAATACGTGTAAACCGGGGCCTTCCAAAGTGCCAGGAAATTATCCACATTTCTATGATCACAACAGCAGATGTAATCATCCTTGTTAATCAGAGACAAAAAATTAGGAGACCTTTTTATTAAATATTTATTAAAAAAGTTTAGCAACATTTTTTTAGATAAATATTTATTCAAAAAAACTATAAGGCCCTTCTTCTGAATAAAAGGTTCTTTTAATTAATTACCTACAAGAGCGATTATTCCACTCCTGCAATTAGTGACAATAAAAGTTTCCGTGATAAATCGTGAAACTAGAACCAAGAATTTCGAGTCTCGAATGATTGCCACTGTGCCGCAGCTGTTGTGGAGAGAGAAATATTTTATTGCGTGAATATATTACAGTACTGGAATGCACGTTTTTTTTTAAAGCTTTGCTGTAAGTATAGAATGATTGTCTTGCTCGATTTCAATGAAATCGAGGTTCACGAGGTTTTGAGGGATTCAAATCCAATGTTGGACAAGGATCAGGAGGAAAGTACGCCGTGTCGCATCAGGAAAAAGCTTGCTTTACTCCGATTTCTCAGGGTGAGCAGCTCGAGATATCCACGCTTCTCAAATCTAATGTAGAAAAACGACGAGTTTATGCTGAGCGTGGAAAGTGCACTACACGAAAAATGCAAACTTTATTCACCCTTTAACCCATTATTTACCATTGTCCCCCTTTTGGGACGCTTGATTTTTATTTATTTCTACCTAGCAGAGGAACTTTTGGTTTTGATTCTTGTAACTAAATGTACTGACTGCTATCAAAGTTTCAAACTCAATGAAAATAGTTTTTCTCTAATGTAGGACTGTAAGAAATGAATGAATCAGTGCATTATTTAGCTTTGCACTTGGCTTTGGCATATAATGGGATAAAGACACGATAGTCTCGAGTGATTAACCATCGGCTTTGAATAATTTATTCGACGCGTCACGCGTATATCATAGAAAATTGTGGAGTTTTCACTATAAATGAAATACACCCTTCAAAATATTTGAACCATTTACCACATTGGCAAGAACACTTTTCTCATTCGGAATAATCTTAAACGTATTTCTAGCTTCAACTCAATACGTAAAAGTACCCTTTATATTTGCTTAACAACCAGCTGGTTTTTGCGCTTTAAAAAACTGTCATTAACGCGTACAAACATTTTTTTACTGCTCGACTTTTCAAGTGCCATTGCGTACTATTAAGCAACGATGGTCGATTTTTTTCGACAATTACCACTGTTACACATTTCTATATTACCTTTTTCACATTTATACCCTTTTCTCTACGCTACGTTATCCATAGTCATGTATAAAAAGAATCATACTCCGCTTTAACCAAATACTAAAATTATTCCTTAAAAAATATAGAATCGAAACATGTTATTCTCGGCATCACAATATATACTACGCATCGCGTACGTGTCCTCTGTATTTCTCTCCGGATTTATTAACGCAGGTTAAAGTAACGCAGAACAATTATTTTCCATCCGCTTGACGGAAGGCAGGGCGTGCACCCTGTAATAGAAGTACTCAAAATTAATTTCACCGAACACT
Organism: Ampulex compressa; assembly: GCA_038496175.1. Lineage (NCBI taxonomy): Eukaryota > Metazoa > Arthropoda > Insecta > Hymenoptera > Ampulicidae > Ampulex > Ampulex compressa. The sequence continues at coordinate 31,282 of JBCFXI010001716.1, forward strand.
GTTACACTTGGGAACCACGAATCGACCCAGTTTCTCGACTAATTCAAGCCACACGTGGGGCAAAAAGCTCGCGGACCAGCGGCTAATTACAGCTATTACCGTAGAGTTTTTGGAAGGCAAGCCGGTGAAAGCTGATACACAGTGATTTCGGACCAGGAACCACGAATACCCCAAATGAGGTTTCTTTATCGAGCTACAAATTCGGGGCGGCACGTGTTCCTTACGACCCGATCGTAGGAGACTTGGCTTGATGGATATCCACGGCATACCCCAGAAAAGAAAAGTAAGATATTCCTCCTGTTAGTCGAAGACCGTTTCTCCTGATTTCGAGGACGGGCGGGACTCGATTTCGTAGAACTTTTCGCATTAATAATTCTGTCGCGCATTCGGAATTACAAATCAAGCCCCGCGAAGGTTCGGTCTATTCGAGCCGCTTGAAATTCAGCCGGTTTTCGCGAAATCCCCGCCCCTGACGCGCGTAAATTCGCTCGATAATCCTGGAATTTCTTATTTCGCAGGAGCCTCGAGAACGATCGTTTAATCCTTCGCGGTTCGAAATCGAGCGTGGCTTGACATCGTATTCCTTTGCCAGCGACGCCTTTGCAACGATCCTGCACGTAAATCGAATAAACCCTCGATTTCTTTTCTATTTCTGGCTATCGGAAATGTGTATTCGATAAATCCTATTGAATATAATATGCTATGTGAATCGTTGAGCGTGAAATAGGTAAAATTTTTTGTTTCAGACTTTTCATTAATGCAGAATTATCCATATCGTGCACATTTGGAAATCCAATATCGAGAAATCCATATTAAAATAGCGGATCGTACATTAAATATCATTATCGATACGCGAAAATCATGCAAACAAAGCGTAGTTTAATATTTCGGAAATTCTCGGAGAACGGTAAAAAAGATTTTCGGTCATTTTTCAATAAACTTTCCATAGAAGGTCATTCGTAGAGAGTTTACATTAGTTCACATTTTTACGCTGTTCACGTGTTGTTTTGTAAACGCACATAACCAAACCCAATTTCAATAAATCTGTCATAAATCACCGTTAAAACAACCGAAGATCTAGAACACATGTCTTCAGAAATCAAAGTATCGTGAAAAAGTCATACTTTCAATGGAAATATTTAAAGAAACTTAACATAATTTACAGATAATAATAATTCATAGATAAACACTTGCTAAAATAATAACAAACGGTCTATCCCAGCCAACAAATGGTATATTGATTTCTATTACGTTTCGATGCTGTCATGGCTTGAGGACACTGCATATTTCTTTTTTTTGGAACAAATTTTTAGGTTATTATCTGAAGAAAGCGCGAAGCCAACACCAAAACATAAAGTGATCAATACACCATCTGTTGATTCCAATAAACCGTTTCTTATTCTTACCTATGAATTGATTATCGTTCAGCGAGGAATCATTAATTATTCCAAGATCTACTTGATACTTATAATAATACATGAGTAGTAGATATATGACGTGATATGACAAATTCATGGCTCAGAAATCCTCCGACGACACTTTTACTTGATGCACGTAGTACATAGTCCATAAACACGCCTAACCAGATCCAGTTCCGACCGCGGCGTATAAATAAGGCGTGCTAAGGTGACTTCATTACGGAAACTAATTATGCTCGCCGTCATGGCCGTGATAAATCCTCGAGATCGAGACTATAAATTGGGGACACTGACACTGCACTGTGCGAGGAAGAAATGGACGATCCTTTCGAGGACCGAGGATGTACGGATGTGTTGGTACGTACTTTTTACCGGGTTATTCAGAAGCGTAGGCTAAAATCGCGTGAAAAGGATCCACGTTGCGATATGAACGCAGAATTCAAAGGACAAACGGGAGAATTACTTCAGCGTGAACCTGGAACATACGCAGCATATCAAGCGCATCTAAAAGTGTTATAGTGACTGTACCAAACTCGGTTACAAATAGATCTGACTCGTCTGTTGGATGTAATAAGGACAATGCTTGGATGCTGCAAATTTTTTTTCCCTGGCTCTCCTTCGGCTTAATTTACTTTAATAGAACGAGAATTACAAAGGGTTTAAGGGCACTATCCTGCAAAGTAATATTCAAATAATATTTTGTTCGAATTCTCGTCGAAATTGGTGCAGAAGGGAAATGCATTTAATTAAATTTGTATCGAAACATTCAAAAAGCCATATTGCGTTTACCTTTGTTATCAACGAATCATTTTATTTTGCAACAGAAAGCACAACTATATATACCTATATCCTCGCCAAATATAGTTAAACTAAGGGTGAACAGAGCCGACAAATTTATCGTAACAAATAAAATGCATTTCTACATTCTGTTTTATTATTTTCAATAAAGCATTTAAACCCTTTATGAAACCACATAATGTGGAGTCTCTTTTAAACTTCCATCCGTTTCCACAGAGAGATATAACACGTAAAACTCGTAACCAGAAGATAAGTAACTAAAATACGATGTGGTGACAAACATAATTCCGGCACGTTTAATTAACGGACTTTGCACTCGCTTGAAAATATCAAACGTCACGGGAATAACATAAATCTCATTTGCACGCTTTTTCTAACAAAACATTATTTATTAACAAAGCTTCTGTAATGTATGCAGTATTAATAATACATTTTAGTTACATCGTCTTAGAATAAAGTGGATTACCCTGAACAATCGTTGCGTGATACTTTAGCAAAATTTGCACTAATCATGATCGAAAAAATATATAGAGATAGTTGGAATACTTATACTTTATCCAAATCAGCTAAATATCGACAGTGGTATAATAATGAGTGCAAAAATGCTTCAAGCGTTTTAATTGGCACAGAGAATTATTTTTCAAGATATATTACGTTTCGAAAAAAAAGCACTACTCTTTCTCTAAAGAATCCAATACATCCAATTTAAAAAAAAGTCAGTCAACCATATGCGCCAAAGCTCGTATTCAAATATCACATTATGTAATACAATAATATACAATAATATACGCCAAACCTATTGAATAAAAAATATCTGATCATTTTACCAATTTTTCCACTAATACTTTGGTACACTTTATGCTTCTTGTACAAAATATGCACATCTTTAACTCACATATAGAATAAATAAATATATGCCTTCAGCGTTTCTTACAATATAAACAATCAAACCTAACAACATTTCTTAGCGTTTAAGATTATTTGGAAACGTTTTTCTTGGCCAAACGTCTATCCCTCTTGCCAGAGCTTCGATCGATATAAACATTATAAACAGTTATTACATATCTCTGCAGCACTGCTCACGATACATATAAATTACACGGAATACATTATTTTAATATCGAAGATTGTTTCAAAATATTTTTATTTCTGCGAGCCACCGCATAACCGTTTTAACGGTTCTTCGATCACTACTTTAGGGTGGAAAACCACCGTGGATCGTACCGTGTCGATGCATATTTAGTTCCCACAGAGTGCAGGCAGGCTACCCCTGCAATGAAATGCAACGACGTGATTTCTATTCATCGAAACGCCACCACTCGGAGCAAGAAAAAAGGGGGAAAGAGGGAAGAAATGCGCCTGGCGGACACTTGCGGTGTAATCCTTCGAGGAAGCCTCTTCCGCCACTGTGCACACGAACGCGTCGCCATGTAGCCGTAACACGATTCAACCTTTGGACTACAGCTCAGTCAGCCGTCTTAAGCTATTTGCATTACAGAAAAGAATGAGAAATATTTGTGGCGAATAAAGTACACAACGTTCTTTTAACTCTTCTCGTTGAAATTGTATCGATCTATATTGGAAAACGTTGACAAGTAAATCCTGACGGTAAATATGGTACCCGAATGCGCATATATGTACGTTTTGGTTATAATGGGTAGGAAAATATAATATGTATGTTATAAGAAAAAAAATGTCATATGAAAATTGTATAATAAAAAGTGTAATTGTAAAAAAATGACACAATACTATCTCCAAAACATGAATGAACTTGTTGATCTTATAAATTGCCTAAAATCGACGGCTCTGAATGGAAATACATACTGAATCTATCAATATGGTTTTTTTATAAATATAAACAAATTTTTTTTCGTTACCTTCCAAAACATCAAAAATCATGTATATATTCAACTTATATCAAACATCCTATACGTAATATTTTTTAATTACATTTAACATGTATGTATACTCTATAATATATATGATAATGTATACGATCTGGCGGGACATTATTCCAAATTACTTCTGCATTATATAATAAATATTTAACCTTAACCCATTATATGCCAAAACCAAGTGCAAACGTAAAAAATGCATTAATCCATTCATTTCCCGCAGAAGCTAATTAGAGAAAAGCCATTTTTATCGAATTTGTAACTTTTATAGCGGTCAGTATAACATTTAGGTTAAACCATCAAAACTGAAAGTCCCACTGCTTAGGTAGAAATAAATAAAAAACAAGCATCCCGAAAAAGGAATAATAATAAATAATGTATTGAATATACTATCGCACCAATATTATATTGCTAAATATTTGATTTGTTTTGACGCACATTTTACACGTTTCACGTTACATTTTATGCGAACCCACGGATCATTCTTACGTTCGACGAAAACCCGTTATCAATTCCCGTTTCACTTTTCATATTCACCCTCGCTGTCCGGGGGATCGCGATACAGAACCGTAAACCATGACGTAGGAGGAGGTAAAGCCTTGGGCTCCCGCTGGGGAGCTTTAAAGCTCGCAGTTACGCCACTGTGTAAACTTGTTTCCCCGGACTTGATCCACTCAGCCGCCGCAGTATTCTTCTGTGCATCCACCGCTCAGATTTCCCTAGCACACGTGCCACGTACCAACGTCGAAATCCCACGGAAAAGTGCACTCCCCCTCCCCCCCGAATAAGCGGCGGACAAACCGGTTCATTTGAGATCCTGCATGGCGATAAGTAATCGCCCTCGGTACGGTGAATATGCAAATTTCGCGGAATACACTCGGAATACCCAGAAATTTACCCCGCCGAGGGAAGTTTCCGCTGCATCCTGCGGTCCAACCGCGCCTCTCGGGACAGTGTCCGGCTTTCCGCTCTAAAGTACAAGGCGCGCCTAAGCTTTGGCCGATATTATTGCAAATTAACATACGTTTTAAGAGATTATTAGTTAATACGTATGATAAGAATTGAACGTGAGAGGTGTAGTATAGTTTGAGTGGTTTCAGAACGGTTTAGATTCGTTTATTGACGTTCAACCCGTTACTTACCATTATCCCTTTTTTGAGAGGCTTATTTTTTATTTATCTCTACTCAAGTAGTGGAACTTTGAGTCTTGATCGTTGTAACTAAATGTACTAACTGCTATAAAAGTTGCATACTCGGTAATACTTTTTCTCTAATTAGCTTACTGTAGGAAAGGAATTAATCGGTGCAATATTTAAGTTTGCACTTGGCTTTGACGTATAATAAGTTAGGATGGTGATGATGCATGTTGAACGTTAATCACGTCTTTCGAAGTAGCGACCGGGTATCTGATACAAAATACAAGTACCAGAGTTTCAACCGATATTATTACTAATCAACGCGATGCGTTTCCAGATACGATCGCGTAATAACGGCGGTAAGATTACTAACGATCGTTAACATCCTCCACATTTTTCTACATTTAAAACCACATCGGCATAACGTGGATTCGGTACGAAGCCTCCATATTTGCGCCATTATGTTTATTCGCGACGCTATTCGTACATCGCCGAATCCAAATCCGGCGCGAACTCTTATACGGCTTAGAACATTCGATGTAAATAAAGCGAGAATTCTGAAATCTAGCTCAACGGTTAACGCATTAAACGGCTTCCAAATCTCGCTAGATTTAAATCCGCATCAGCGCAACGTGGCCTCGGTACGAAGCTTAAAGTTCGCCTCGGTATTTGTGCCATTAGCGACAGCGCGGAAAAGGGAGGATTTCCTGGATCTGATACATCGCGCTCTCCGATTATTTGCCCAGCTGTTGCGGCTGAGAGCACGTGGTGGAAAGTTCGAAACTGCAGTTGCAGTTCCCCTTGGCGCAAACCCGTACACCACGGGCCAGATCCATTACGGGATGCGTCTTCGACGTATCGTGCATTTCCGCCGATGTTCGGGACAGAATCGAATTCTTCCGTCGTGAGAGGGGGAGAGGAGGGGGGGGAGGGGTTCTCCACGTTCGCGAGGGCTAAAAGAGAAACTGTGAGGTTATGGTCGGTGTTCTTCGCCGATTCGTCCGCGGGCCGTTACTGTCCTGATACTCCCTCGCGGCCATAAAGCCGACGCGGATATAAAAAACAGGAGGGGCAGGGGGGCAGAATGGTGTTTTACGAGGAATCCATTTGAATTTATTCACTGTAAGGGCATTTATCGGTTCGGTATCTGCATCGTGAAGCGCGCGCCGGCACGTTTCATACGAGATTACCCTTTATCGTTAAAAGTCGAAGTGCACGGTGCTCGTTCGCTGTTCGGAAGAGGAACATCTCGAGGAATCATCCTGGATTAATTTCTCGTAACACTCGATCGATTATATTTATGTTGCTGTTATTCTTTGCAGAGCGAATCGCGCGATACGAATACCTTAGATGAATCTGTTGTTAGTGAACTGATCGATGTTTTGTGTATTGTAAAGAAGTCTCTGTGCGTTCGACATGAAGCGATGACAAGAACGAGCAGTAATTTTTGATCTCTCGAGTACCGCTCCAGTTACCTCTGTGTGATTTTTTCCCACGGCAATTTTCTTAATACGTTTTTGTTTATCACCTTGAGCCTTAGAGATTTCCAATATTAACTTAATTTAATTTTATGACTCAGTAATCATTTAATAACTGAACCACACACCAACGGACAAAAATTATTATTCCACGCAAAGCGCCGATGTCATCGACTAAAATTCTTACTCCACAAGATGGAGAATTAAGATTAGTGTTCTGATATTGATCCGGTAGACCAAGAATTACTGCTTGTTCTTAAACACCGTCAGCGATGAGGTTAAGAGTACATATATCAATAGATAAAACAATAATGTTCAAACATTTATCTTTCATACATAAAAAAAACTTTTACAATATCTTATTTAACACTCTTACCTCAATAATAATCAAGCTATTATCTTTGACAAGAACTTCTATTCCTCTCCGTAGGTTCTATGAACCGACGAGCTTCATAGATAATTATCGAACGCCCTGTATGCAAGTGGTATGGTGATAATCGGATAATGATACTTTAGCACGTTCTTCGGGGAAGCGAGACTGCGTAAACCGATGCAAGTCACGAGAGAAACCGCGGTAATAGCGCTTGACGGGTAAGCCGAACAAACCGTTTAAAACCGTGACTCGATTAACACGCGATCCCCTGGGTTCGTCAATATTTTCGGCCATTGTTCCGACCAAACCTTTCGCGCTTGCATGAAGGAATATCAATTTCGGCTAATCTCGAAACCAAATACGGATCATTCGGCGCATTAAGTAGGCCGATACGCCTCGTCAATTTTCCCAAATATCTCTTCTCACATGAATACGGTCTGTAAATTCTCCGGAAAGATTATCGAAATCGTAAATGAAACTGCAAAATATTTCTCACCGAAGTTTTTAAGATACGCGGATGTAATATAATTGAGTTTCATTTAAGTATATTATATCGTTTGCCACAATGATTCGTTTGAAATTATCCACGACCGAATATTCGAAAGCTTGTCGTAGAAAAATAAATCGCTGTCATTTGTTTCTTGTGTTGCTAATCAAAATATCGCGTACAAAATATATAGCATGTCTATTTATTTCATACTGTGTAACAATTTGTAAAATGAAAAAACATTATAGCGAGAAATGACAAACGTTCTGCTCCATATAAATATATAAATATATATATGGAACTGGAACTGGAACTTATTCGTATAATACCCGAACCAGCGTTATAAATCTTTATTCACAAAAATATATTTTAAATCACTCTCAAAGAAAATGAATGTCTTTTGCGAAAGAAAAAAAAACCAAGATATTATTAGATCAGAGCATACGCGTATCGCTATGCTAATATAATACAAGCGTACGATAAAAAGTTTTTAGTTAAATAGTCCTTGTGTGAAATCCATACTTTTCCAAACTCTTTGTTTCGAGCTCGAAATAGAAGTGTTGGAAAATCTATGGCTGAAGAGCCCGTAATGAATTCGGTATAAACGAGGCGGAAAATAGGGGATGTGATTTCGCAATTGAACTTTTCGCGAAGGACGTGGCAATTACTTAAGAGCTTTCAATTGTTTACGGACAGAGTACGTAACTGCAGTTTATGGGATTCGCATCCCAACAGGTGGTGGAGCGAGGCAAGAACCTGGAAGGCGAGCTGTTCCATAAAAGTCATTCTATCTTATATTACACTTTCAAATCACCTGTGTCTAAATCACCTAACTTTTCCTGCGGTCCCCTTTATTAAATTTTTCTCCTACCTCTCCTTTCGAATTTTATCAACGCCATTTTAACATATTTATTTTGCTCCAACTCCTGCTAATTTCAAGATCTATTCAAAACATTCTAAACAAAACTAAGCAATTACAGGAAGAAATATATAAAAAAAAAACCTATTTCCTTTTACATTGTCCAACATAATAATTTACGTCTACCTTATAGTTTTCAAGAAACCCTTTGTAAATATTTGGGTTCATGCCTATATAAAAAACCGACTTGCTCTGCAGAGCTTCATACGAAATTTTGATATAATATATTACATATCGATGCAATGGACGAACAGGTCTGTGGCATTTTAAATATCGATTAGCCGCACAAAACAAATCGATCTAAAATAAAGATCTAATCATAAAAATCGCAGGAACGACAAAAATACCATTATCATTATTACAGATGTGATATTCTCTCTTGCGTCAATATAGGAACGATAATCTTATTATTCGAAGGATGCAGGTGTCACGCTTAAAATTGCGGATATCTTACGAGACTGCGAACAACTCGATCGTGCTCGAAGCATGAAGATAAATAAAACCTCGGCAAGGAGCCGATACACTCCTTATTCGTTGTTTCAAGAACATCCTTTTTACCCGTATACGTTGCTCCCAGAGATCCATTTCATCCGAGTGCCCAGTGGGTTAAGGTGCTATTGTCCAGAGCACTTTAATCAAGCCGCCAAAGTCGTGTATCGGCAAACACGATAGAATTAAACATCCGTAAGAAAAACACGGCTGATCCCCGAACAAATGTTGCTTATTCCACCGTAGAATCCAATACGTCTTCGAATAAAGAGGGTCACCGTAGGGATGCTTGTCTATTTTATCGATGATTATTGGCATCGAGGACAACGAGGACAACCATAAGGAAACGCACCATTTAACTCTTTAACCCATTATTTATTATTGGCAGTTTTTTTATCTATATCTATCGTCATTTTTTATTTTGGGATGCTTGTTTTTTATTTTTTCTACCTGAACAGTGGAACTTTTAGTTTTTATCGTTGTATCTAAATGTTGCACTGTGTGCTGTAAAAATGACAAACTCAATAAAAGTATTTTTTCTCTAATTAGCTTACTGTGGGAAATGAAGTCATTAGTGCTTTTTTTGAGATTTGCACTTGGCTTTAACAGAAAACGGGTTAATGCATATTAATGTACATATACATAGTTGATTCACAGATTAAAAGCTATTCTAGAATGTATACTTGGTCGCATAATGATGTAGATTCATGTAAATTAGTTTCTAAGCAATGAAACCGACTTGTATGAATCCTGATTATTTTTACTATTTTTCGCACAATTTGAATATCTAACTCTATCTAAATATATTTATATCTTATATCTTATGCGACGTAATACGTGTAATATGTTGAAACATGTCCAAAGAGCGACCGATAACGCTAGTTTTATCTAAATTTTTATCTTTTATAGAATACTAAGTGTTTTTGATTCTCGCCGCTGTTTATGTCATAAAATATTCTTTGTTAAACTTAGCTGTAGGTAATATTACGAATGTTTGTAATAAACTACAAAGGAAACCTTAATACCCAAGATAGTTCCAATTCATATTTTGCCAGAGAAACATTTTTTAATCTTTAGTGTAGAAACACATTTCCATCAACAGTAGAGATCATAAAAATGTGGATAATATTCTGCGATTTTGTTCCATCTATTATCTAATATTCTTATTATATATACAAATATATTATCCTATAATAATAACATTAAAATCGATAACGATCGTACGTAGAGGATTCTTTTTTATATTATTATTTCAAGTTAAGAAAGAGATACGGAAGTATGAGCAGGGTTTCGACATCTCCAAGTAATTTGCGTCATAAAATTTCGATTAATCAAACGAGACCAATTCGAACATTTGGCTGTAAAATTGCGATTCACCTTTTTGGAAACGACCTCTCGATCGCTTCACCAACAAACAATCCAACGGTACGTGACGAATCTTCCGTTTTTGGACGCGACAGGCCCTTCGCGATGGCACGATTCTACGAGCAAAAGGGTAGCTCGTCTTTCGTGAAATTGAATCTTGTTTCGAAATCCGCCGGGAGTCCTTCAAAGGACCTCGTCCATCGCGCCTCTCCTTCTTTCGCCAGTAACGTCCCCTGGATGCTTCGATTCCAGGGAACATCGGAAAACCATAAGTCTACCGAGGTAAAACTATCCCTCTTTCTCGTCCCCTCTTACCAGGATCCACTTCGTAGAAAGTGTAAGCGGGGGAGACATTCGTTCCCCTAGTTCTTCAATGGTCCGTGTAAAAATCACGATGATTCCCTCGATTTGAAAATTACACCTCGGGATTTATTCGACCACCACGTTGTATATCAAGTTTTTCCTGGATTCTCGGTTATGTTTATTCTATTTACTCTATAAATGAGATGCACAAGGAGGAAATACGTTATATATGATATTTATGGAAATGTACGATATTTGCTCCCCTATTTCTTCAATGGTCCGTGTAAAAATTAAGGTTTGGAAATTCAATCTCGTGTTTTATTCAACCACCTCGTCGTATATTAACTTTTTGTACGATCGCAGCTATATTTATCTTGTCTACGTTGCGAAAAGTATAAAGCAGCAGGAAGCAAGTACATAAAGTTATATTTTAGATTTAATAATTAAACGAGGAAGTTTGGCAACTGTTTTGTGTTAATTTTCTATGTAGTTAACGTTAATAGATTTACTGTATTTATTTATAAATAT
>JBCFXI010001717.1:0-42390 GCA_038496175.1 Ampulex compressa
TATATATATTTAGTATACTATTAGTGACATATATTTAGTATACGCAGCGAAGCAGAACGTCCGCAAACTCTGGCACACGTTCCACACCTCGAAGATAGGGTTAAATAAGACGGATCACCTTTGACCAGTCCGCGCTAAGCTATCGCGAGCCATGGCGGCGCGTCGTGCGGCTTTCCACGAGGCGCGACGAAACGAATGTGGGTAACGGCTTCTACGATCTTCATGCTCCTCGATGCACATGTTTGCCGTGGCAAAGGTCGGAGTGCATACCCGCGCGAGGGTATCGGGGTCGGCCTCTTTACCTCCGTGGAATCGGCCCTCGCAGGTTTCCCCTAACTCGCGCTCAAACCCGGTTACGGATTTCCAAATATTAGGCCGGCGCGGTCGGGATACGGAAAGGGAGTCGGCCTCGAGGGAGACAGAGCGAGAGGCTCGGCAGGAGTCAGTCGCACGGTCCCACGGCTAACATGAGAAACGCATTAGCACGCGTCCTACGATATACTTCTTATTGTTCCGCGATGGTATCCCTCGATGCCGGCGCGTTTGCATGTCCCTCGTCGATCGTTTGTCTTCCCCGACGACGAGCGGGGAGACGTCGACGGCTGGACTAGGTACGTCGGGAATTCGTGGAGGCACGTCGGCCCCCGAGCCGCCGGATCCCGCGTACGAATTATTATCCCGATTCCCTTCCAGATCCTGGAATAGTTCTGGCGGTCCTGCTAGGCTTAATTATCCATTAATGCGCCGACCGGTCCCTGGACGCCCGCCCCTCCTCCTCCTCCTCCTCCTCCTCCTCCCCTCCCACACCTCCACGATCGCGAGTCGCGATACGTAATTGCGGGCCAGCTCGTTACACGCGCGACTACGCGCTGCCCTGTCACGATTATTATATGCGCGAGCGGAAACGAGAGACGAGGGGCCGGGCGAGAGCGCGGAATACGACCGGATCCGTTCTTATGCGCGTACCACCGACGATTATCCAATTAACCGTTCGCGTCGCGGGGAATTGATAAGTTCGCTGCAGACGGACTGGACGTCGTAGACATGGCGGTTTACAGGACGAGATCGTAGCCCGGATCCTGTGCCCGTATTTCATACAGAGGGCTAACGGTAGCGCGGAGGACGAAGCCGCGGGATTCCAGAAGATCCGGCTTCGAATCCTCATCCATCACATCGCGTTGCGGCGATGCGCGCACTCGGCATCGCGATCCAGTTTATAAGAGAGGATAAATGGTCCTAGCAGCTCGCTCGTGTGATTCTGCGAATGGTTTTTCTTTTTTTCCTTCCTCCTATCGGATCGCCGATCGTGTTTCCGCAGGATTGGAATCCTCTGCTCTGTCTCTTGGATTGGTGTTGGACTTACCGGGGGAACCGTCGGTTGAATTACCTTAACGGTCGATGACGGAAGTCTCCTTGGTCTCGCTCGGTAGTTTTCCATCGAGGGCCGTGGAAAGTCGATTTCCACGGGGAGGCTGGCCGGCGATCCAGCTCGAGAACAAAAGGAGGATCGCTCTACTTGGCCTTCGCGTGCGATCCGCCAATCTGCGGGGCTTTAACTATCTCGCGGTATCGAAAGCGGCGAGCGCATTGCTTTTTGTCGCTGACCATAAATATTCCCCGACGTCTACTTACGAACGGCGCTCCCAGGACCGAGTCTGGGGAGAATCGCTAATAGATCGTTAATAGTTCGCCATCCCGTGCAGGAAACTCCGGGCCGCAATGAGGTGCAATCAAAATTAATTGCCCCCTTCTTTTACTCCCCCGACTTTCAGGCGAGATTACCACCAGGCAGCCCCTCGATCGGGAGACGAAGGGGGTGCACGAGCTGGTGCTCGAGGCGCGGGACCAGGGAGCACCCTCCAGGGCGGCCAGGGTGCCCCTCAAGGTCACCGTGCTGGACGTCAACGATAACTCGCCGGAGATCGTCGATCCCCAGAGCGACGTCGTGAGCGTGAGGGAGGAGCAGCCACCGGGGACCGAGGTGGCGAGGGTCAGGGCCCTCGACACCGACCTTGGCGAAAACGGATCCGTGACCTACACCATACTCAGAGGTATGCATCCTCGATCCGTATCTTGCTCTCTCCCTTTTTAAAATGGTACCTTTTATCGATCCAGCATCGAGCGGATAACAATAATGATATACAAATATCGTTATAAATATTAAATTATTATATACCGGTCTCTGAAATGGATCTAGGAATTGAAACTTGGATCCAAGAATTTTTCTGGTCGATCGAGTAACGGTGTATGTTTTTTGCGAGCCGCAGAAAAGGGAATTCTATTCGCCAGTGTTTACGGGGAGATTAAAAATGTATGGTTCTGGATCTTTGTATCGCGAAGTAAGTACAGGACGTGTTTTTATCCGCGTCCTTTGCGTTGTTTTTGCCGCAGACCGCGACTCGGATGGTTACAATGTGTTCACCATCGATCCGATCACCGGTATGATCCGCACCAAAGCCGTCCTCGACCACGAGGAACGGAACGTATACCGGGTGTCCATAAAGGCGAACGACGCTGGCCGTCCGCCACGACACAGTATTCGTGCGCTGAGAGTCGAGGTCCTGGCACTCGCGGATAACCGGCCGACCTTCACCAGCAGCAGCCTTACCTTTAACGTGAGTACCATTGACCCTGCCACCCAGTAAGATTCATTTATCCATTGATTCATTCCCAACTTTATGGAATACTTACGAGAAAACCCCCTGCTTTCATCGGCGCGCATAAAGCGCAGCGCTGTGCGAGGAAATTTAGCCTCGCTGCTTTAAGGACTCCTTGGCTAAGGCGACAGAAAGTATTTCCCAACCACTTTGCGCACCTTCGCTTGGATGATCGTTTTACAAATTAGACGATAGATCCATCACAGAATTGGATAATAATTTAGCATTACTCGATTCTCATACCCACCTTTGAATACCATGATTTTGGTATCCACGCGGAACTTGAAATCCCTCTATTTCTAAATCTAAAGTAAGCTCGCGAAAGGTGGCGAGCGATCTCTCTTCTACGATATTAACCGTTTAAGTTCCAAGCAGCGCGACCGCGCTGTTCGGATTTTACGTAGAGAAAAGCTAGCACATTTCGAGCATCGTGGACAATCGATGGTGCATTACGGATTATCGAAGTCGAGCGCTCAGATTTATCGGCGCAAGTATATCGCACAGCTCCTTTTAGCGCAAATAGTAAATTTTACACTAGGTAGAAAAAACGAAAGGTAAATTAAACAAGCGCTATCGCGCTGCTTGGGTATTTTCGTACGTATACAGGGAAAGCGCGGTTGCGCTGTTTGGGATTCTTCGACGGTTTTTCTTCCATACCGTCTGAGACTCGAAGGGTTAAAATCGATGGCCAAGGTACAAGGGCTCGCCTTTGTCTAATTAAACGAGAGGCGCAGGTGGCTATCGAGAATAATCGCGTTAACGAAACGCGATATGTTCAGGTGCGCGAGGATGCCAGCATCGGACAGGCGGTGGGCTCCGTCTCGGGGGCGGGTCCCGCGGGTCGCGTGGCCTTCACCCTGGATTCCCTTACGCCCATCAGCGAGTTCCCAGCCTTCGACGTCGATCGCAGCTCGGGCCAGCTGGTGGTCGCCCATTCTCTCGATCGAGAGAACGTCAGCGAATACCACCTGGAGATTCGTGCGTTGGACACGACGTCGATCGGGAATCCTCAAAGCATCGCCGTCTCGGTGAAGATCCTCATCGAGGACGCCAACGACAATCCCCCGCGATGGCCCCAAGACCCGATCGTCGTTCGAGTCTCCGAGAGGGCGGTGATCGGCTCCACGATATACAACCTCACCGCCAGCGATCTCGACAGCGGTGTCAACGGTGATCTCAGGTACGGCCTCGTGGCTGAGTTTCCCTCCGGAGGAAACTTCGCCGTGGACTCGCTCACCGGGGCGTTGACACTGGCCAGGCCCTTGGACAGGGAGGAAAGGGCGGAGTACACGCTGATACTCAAGGCGTCGGATCGAGCGCCTCTTGGCGAACGACTGGCCTCCACCGTCACCGCCAGGATCGTCGTTTTGGATCAGAACGACAACGACCCGGTTTTCGTGGCCCCTGAGTCGACGAAGGTCACCGTCACCTCGGACTTGCTGCCTGGTAAATATTATCGTGGTCGATCATCTTTCTTTCGTCATTCTGGAAGGGTATCGATACCTATTTACCCCGTGTGTTTGGGTAATTTTGTATGTATACATGCGTGATATTGTATAAAAAAAAATGTACAATGCTCGTTAATGATCGATTAAAATATTTTTCTCAGACATAGACGATTTATTCGTAATTCCTTATTATATATCGGCAGCATGATAATTATCGTTCCAAGGTGCTTTTCACGAGACTTAGGAGCAGGTGGATATCGAACAAATCTCATTGAATTTCTTTTGATCGTTGCAGGGGCGACGCTCTTCAGAGTAGTGGCCGTGGACAAAGACGCGGGTGACAACGGACGCGTGTCCTACGTGATCAGCTCGGCCAACGAGGAGGCCAGATTCTCCGTGGGCTACGAGTCCGGTATAGTGAGCCTCGAGCGGCCGATGCTGAGATCCACGGAACTCGAAATAACGGCGAACGATCACGGCGCGCCCCCGCGCAAGGCTACCCTGAGGTTGAGTCTGATCTTCGCTTCCGGACAGACCAGCGGACCGCCCAGATTGCTGCTCTCGAATCCAGTGGCCAGGATTTCCGAGGATCTTCAGATCGGCGCGGCCGTTCTGAACGTCGCGGGGCTGATCATCGGCGATCAAGGTAAGACGCGGAGATCCTTCGACAAATTTCACTATCCGCTGGCCACGATTCCACCTCGCACCAGCTTAACGATCCCTCGATCCGAGGATAAGTCGGTTACCGATTTCGTTTCCAAAAGACGATTCCATACAAGGTCCCTCGTTAACGCTATTCCTACCAGCCATTTTCCAGAAAGATTTAAGCGTACTCGATATATCCTTAAAGAAAAAGAGGAGGAAGGAAAAATGTCGATAGATCAATTTATCGATCCATACGTTGCGAGAAAATCATAAAAAATCTCAGAAGCGATCGCGGCTGAAAGTTCTACGATTTTTCAAAGAAATCATTGACCGGTCGTGGTAGGAATAGTGTTAACATTATGAAGGATAATGTAAAGGAATTGGAGAAACGGTTCGAACAGAAGGAAACTATGACAGTTTAGTGAATAGTGGCTCGAACTCGAATCCCACTCATCGCCTCTCGTTCTTCCTACGCGATACCTAGCTCCATAAAAATGCACCATAAAAACAATATCTCCTAGGCCAAGGACCTTAGCGATCGATATCCAAAATGAATCGAAGAAGTCCCCTAGGATTTATCCGTTCATAGACGAAGCACTGTAAGAGGACACCGCGAGAGGACCAAAAACGGCAAGAGCCTGATTAGCCTTTCAGGTGCTCGTTTCGGTGGTACAAGCCGAGGGCATAAAGTGGCGCGGCAACGGAAGGCGCTACCAATTTATCCGCGCGGAGGGCGGTGCCGGGGGGTGAAATAACAGTTTCCTATCCGCACCTCCGTGGCGCCCTTCGCCTCTCCGCGCGAGTCCGCGCGCCACCTACGCCACGCGGTCGCGCAAAGGGAATATAATCGGAGGCAGGCCTGCGCGGGTAGCCGGCTAATAGGAAAGCCCTGCTATGAAAATACCTCGAATAATTGCCTTGAATCCGGTCGGTGCGGGGCATTATAGTAAATTCAACGAAATGACTCGCGCCGAGACTCCCTCGGGGTCGAGAGCGCGTTCCATCCGCGTGTAAGGCCCGTCGAATGCCCCGCTGCGGCGGTCCTCTCCGCCTCCTTAAGGGCCTCGCCGCTCTAAAAGCCCTCGTCGGAGGGATTCCGCGGACGAGAAAATTCCATCGTCCGGGATCCGTCCGCGTCCAGATGTTGGAAGGACGAGAGATCTAGTTTCTGGCCTGGCGCGATAGAGCTGGACCGGTTCTGTGAGATTACCACCGCGGCGCTGGCCTCGAGATAAAGATCGGGAGCGCCGATCCTTTTTTCACGGACGACACTCGGCTGCCAAATACTCACCGAATCCTGGCCCGTCGTAAAACACGATCGATCATTCTCGTGCTCGCGCGGCCCCGTACGCGAGGGAGCGCGTACGAATATGGATTACGGAGATAAAGGGTATCGCGGAGGATCGAGGCTGACTTATCGATCCATCGAGGGACTCGAGCGTGACGGGACTAGCGCGCGTTATCCTCGTTAATTTCGTCTTCCGGTTTCGATTGAAAAAAAAAAAAAAACCGTAAGGTCCGAGCGGAGATCTTTCACTTTGTACGGCTAGTATAGTGTTCTAAACTACTATAGAGTACCGAAGAATTCAGCTGTGTATAAAGTTTCTCAGCTAGACTTTAACTAGTTTTGTAACTTGTTTTTTATATTCACTTTCGGCACCGATCTCTAAACTCAGACCCTACTGTATATATTGGGTACCGATTCACCAGATCTACGGTATACACGTTACAAGGAAAAACAAAAGGAATCGAACCCGCGCCAAAGTCCGAGCCCAAGATCCACTGCACCACCGCAGTTCGCACCAATTCATTACCCCGGTACTAAATACGCGCAGCGAGTAAAGGACGCGTAAAGCGCGTTAATCCAGCTCCTTCGTTTAATACGAACGTTTAAACCAGCTCCCGGAGTAAAATCCATTACCCTGAAAGCTCGGGTAGTGAAACCCGGAGGCGTAACGACCGAAAGTCCCACGTACCGGCGATATTCGTCGAGGGCCGAGTTATGTAGCCGCGCAGGTACGGCCGGACTTCCAAGGGTAAAGGGGCGCTCGGTGCCATCCATCCTCGCGCCCCAAAACGGGGATCCCGGGCGTAAGGCCGGGACGTAAAACAGACGGAACGAGCATAAACACGATGATTACTAAAAGCGCGCGCAGGCTGGTTCCCGGTTCTGGTAGCGGGCCGTACCTCGGAGCCGACAACACGGTATATCGCTCGTTTTGCGCTTATCTATGCCGGCGCCCGTGTATCAGACGAGCGCATTAGCGCGCCCCTGCGGGAGCGGCAAAGGGCCCCGGGTACGCAATATCCCGAAGGACAAGCCTCTCCCCCGCGGCTGGGGGCGCGAGGGGCCCAAGAGAGGGAGGGGGAGGGCAGGGGCGGGGTGAGGGGCAAAACAATGGCCGCGTATATCATCGTGCCGCCAGCCTGCCGCGGTACGCATAGGCAAATCACCGCTTCCACCAACACCGACGCGTTACACGCGCGTGCGTGTCGCGCAACCACCGTCGGTAGCACACGCACGGGGCTCCCCGTGGCCGCTGCTTTGTTCTAAGCCCGCGAAAAAAGGTTGGACGGCGACAAGCTAAGCGCGTCGTCCTCTGGAATTTGAGAATAGAATGCATTAAGGCCCCGCCGGGAGGCGGGGATGGGATTTCTCTCGCGGGAGCCGAGGGTGGATTTTTCGAGATCCCGGCTTGTAGCGCCGCGGCGACTCGAGCTCCTCGCTTTTTCGACCGCGAGCAACAGCCGGCCCGTGTATTACGCTCGCTCGGCGCTAAATTCTTGCACCTCGAGGGCCCTGAGTCACGCTTTCGCGGGCTACGCCGGGGGAGAATCGACGTGGGAAACCAGAGATTCCGGATATTGGAGGACGTGGAGAACGGATCTGTCGATGATCCAAAACACCTATCGGTCGCCTCTGCAGTTTTAACATTAGGCGTACAACTTTGCTTCCGCCAGTTATATTTTTTTTCCAAAATTAGAGCTTTATCGTGAGAAACTGGTTACATATTTATGATTCAAAGTAGCGTCCATCGTAGGGTACGACGGATGCGAAGGTTGTGCACCTAATACACGTCACATGGAAAAACTATCCATAGCGATACGTATACCGTAGCTCTGGTGGTTCGAACCCACCTTAAACAGTAGGTCCTAGGCTAAAGGATCTTAGCGGTCGGTGCCGAAAAATGAATTTAAAAAACAGAAAAACCCTCGAGCGATGGGTGCGATACTCTACCCCGGTCATCGATCGCGAGCGAGGTCCGGATGTTCTCTCGGTTACACGGAAGATCTCTCGGTACCCGCGCGACAGCGGGCACCTCTAGTAAAGCGGCCCACCCAAAATTGGCAGGGTATCGGCTTCGCTCCCTGCGGATAGTCGGCGTGTCGCTCCTCCGAGATCGTAAGGCGCCGTACGTTATCGGCTGGTAGCCAGGGCCCGAGGCGGCGAAAAAATGTCGGTCCTCGCGTCGAACAAAGCCTGTAATTGGCACGGCCGAGGGCATCGGGCCCTTCCCTCGGCCCCCACCAGCCCCCCGACCGCCGGGATTAAACGGTCGGTGTACTCGCGAAACGCATGCGACCCACACGCTTGACCCCTCCGGCTCGTCCTTTCTATCCGCTCGGCGATGTCGACCGCGCAAACTACTCCGCGGATCGGATTTCGGGCCCGGTACGTTTCCAGGAATTTACGAAAGACCCTGCCTCCTTCTCCAGGCCGATGCGCGTCGATCTTCCGGCCGAGGCGACTCGATGTTGCCGCTCCGCCCGCCCTTGTTCGCCTGGGAACGTATATATCTGTGCCGGCATGCCGATAATTTTCAATTCTCCGACGGGATAGGACAAATTAATGGCCCGGCCTGGAAATTAACCTCTTGCACTCCCGCCTGTTTTTTCGCGCCGATGATCGAGCTGCCCGACGGGATTTGCATACTCGAAATAGCTCCTTGAGATTATTGGCCGGATAAGCGCCGAGTTTGCGGAGAGCGCGGAGTTTTGATGAACGAATATCGTCCCGATCGACGGATGGGAGATTGGATATTATGTTTCCGTGGTAAGTCGCGAGGGGCAGAGTATCTTGTCGCAAGATTATTGAGCCGTTCTTTTTTAATGCTCCTTTGAGATACCTTGGGAGTTTTTTTTTATTATCGAATACCAAGCATTATTGTGAGGGGTGTAGTTATTTTAATCGGGTGCTTTGTGATTTTCGGTGTCTTGGATATGTTGAGGAATCTCTGGACTGTGGTATTTTGAATATTTGTATATTTTATTTTAGAAAGTGAGGAGTGTAGTGCGGCGCTCGAGCTGAATCAGTGGTGTATTTAAAACCAGGGCCTCGATCTTTCTTAACGCTTCGTTCTTTGTAGGTAACGTCAACTTCAGCATCCCTAGCAACGTGGCGTCGGATAAGTTCGCGATATCCACGAGCGGCTTGGTGACGCTCCGTGGATCGCTGAATCGAGAGGAGGTCGCGCACTATTCCGTGCCCATCCTAGCGAGATCCAGCAAATTGCTGGACATCACTACTCTCGAAGTTCTAGTCATGGATGAGAACGACAACAGTCCGGAATTTCGCCCGGGTTCGTGTTACACCCTGGCCCTTCCGGAGAACGAAGAGACGATCGTTATTCATACGGTGGCGGCGAGCGATCCGGATGAGGGCAGAAATGGAGAAATATACTACAGTATAGTCAGTGAGTAACGCTTTTGAGTCATCTCCATTACTCAGTACTGTTCTGAAAGTCATTATTCGGATCCTTTTATCATCTTACACGTCCTTTTAATTTTCATTACAATAGTGTAATGTAAAATACTTTGCAGATTATTTTTTTTCCTCTCCAAATATCTACGATATTCTAAACATTACGTCATTTAAACGTTTTATGCTCAGATGGAAATATCGGAGTAAAGTTCAATCTGGATCCCGTGACGGGCACGCTGTCGATGTCTAACCTGGATCGCGAAACTGTACCGAAGTACACCTTAACGATATCGGCCAAGGACAAAGGCCGGCCCAGTTTGGAGGCACGCTGCAATTTAACCGTAATCGTTCTGGATGTTAACGACAATGCCCCGAGCTTTGTGCAAAACCAGTATACGGAGCCTCGGCCACGGACAACGGTGCAGAATGCCGATTACTCCAGCTTCGGCTTATCCTCCGGATTCCAGTACGGCGCCTCGAATTATCCCTCGAATTACAACCTCAACAAGTACGCGACCACGATTTCGGAGGACGTGGGCCCGGATTCTAGCGTGATGTCGGTTAGAGCGACGGATCCTGATCAGGGGATGAACGGAAAGATCACGTACGCCATCGCGGAGGAGACCAGCTGGCTCTTCAGGGTCGACAATCTCACAGGTGTCATCACCACGGCTGGGTAAGTTTCCCTCGTTGCTTTGATCTTACGTACTCTCCTCCAGGTTTTATCCTTTCTCACGCTTTTCACCCAATTACTCTTCCCACTGTTCCTACAGATTTCATTATTAACACTTTTACGAACTTGAATGCAACAGTTGCCGGCCGTTAATTTTTTCAAACTACCACGCGCTGCGGTATAATCGCCGATTGGCTCCGCTTTATTTTGTCTCCAATGAAATCTCAGTATCCGCGAACGCGCTAATAGGCTATTACGATTTAAGACGCTTACCATACGTTCCACCATTTCCAATTCTCTCCTTATTATTAGCTCCCTCGCTCCATTCTCTATTTCTTCAGCTCCTACCGCGATTTAAGAGATCTTTACTTCCATGCTCCTCGATATATATATATATATATATGTATATATACGATTTTCTCCTTCGCCGATCTGCGCCAGCGCTCGACTAATTCCATCCTGGCGTTAATTACCGCGACCTTTATTGCACGCCCGATTAGGATCGCCGGTGGGATATTACGTCGGTAATATAACGTCGTAAAACGGGAAGCGGGGACACGGCAGAGGAGGACAGTGGCGGGGGTGCGCGGGGCCCTAGGAGGCTCGTAAAATTATAAAGTCAGCCGATGCGCCTCGCGAACGACGGCAAGCGCGGCCGATTAGATGATTCCGTATGCATAACCCGCCGGCGTGGCTCGGGATACTCTTCCTTCCCTTGTCTCCCTTCGATTTACCCGCGAGATTCCCTCTCCTCCTCCCCCTCCCCTCCCCTCCTCCGCCAACCCTCGGGGCCTCGCGATTACGCGCGCAATAAACTCGTATCTCGGGACGTCGTTGAGGATCGCGGCCCTTTCCTGGACTTCCGTCCATCCGCGCGCGCCAAGGCCGCGCCTCGTTAATTAACGGACGATTTCCCAGCGGGTGCTCGCGAACTTTGATCCACCGGCGGATCGTTAAACCTTAGAGCCCCGGCGGTTTGCGAGGGAAGCGACGGCTGGGACGTTCCGCGCGTCGATACGCGCGAAATCCTGGCTCCCGGTGATATTTATAACCCTGGGCCTTTTTCCTCGCATACTTTCTACCCTATAGCCGCATACCCTACGTGATCCTTTCAACGCGTTCGTTTGATCGAAAGGAAGGTGGGAATACGAGATAAATATGATCGTCGATCGCATCGAAGCGCGATGATAGCTCGAGGAAATTAACTCTATATAGAATTCAATGTGAATAATGGAATCTACATGGAAAATGACATTCGCCTCAACGAACGTATTAATCTTTTTACTCGGCACGTCCGCGTTCTTTGCTTCATTCATCTATCGGTAGCGTTGGGGACAAATGAATCCGCGAATATCGTGGCTCCATTCTCGAGGTGCGAAAATCGTTATTTTTATCGCGAAGCGGGGAGAGTTCCTCGAGAGCAAGGGAGCGAAGTGGCGCGATAATTCTCCCGAGGGAGGCGAAAACCTGGAGAAATCGCGACCGATCGCCCTTAAGGGGGGACGCGCGCCCCTCGCGGAGTTCGGCCCGCTCACCTATCGCGTGACGCGTCCTCGTAGATTTAATTATCGATAACGAAGCGGGGGCCGGCGGATTAGGCGATCCTTAGGCCTCGAGCCAACGTCGCTCCCTTCTCGTCCCTTCCGCTCGGCCTCCTCTCGGCCTCCTCACGGCCGCGCGAGTAAATCGGGGGAGAACGGTGTCGGTAGCAGCGCGCCGCGCACTTTTGCCAGCCGACAGCCGTGTGTCATTTCACCGGGACACCGTGTGGCGTTTCAATGCATTATTTCAGCCGGCAAAAAGCCCGATATGCAAAACCAGATCCCGACCAGGTCGCTTTCTCTCTCTCTCTCTCCCTCCCTCTGTCTCCGTTTCTCACTCGTTCGCTCACTCACTCATCTTCTCTTTCTGTCTCTCTCTTTTTCTCTTTCTCCCTCTGTCTCTCTCTCTCTTTTTCTCTTTCTCTCTCTCTCTATCCTTTTCTGTCTCTGTTTCTCACTCGCTCGCTCACTCACTCGTCCTCTCTTTCTCTCTCTCTCCCTTTTTCTCTTTCTCCCTATGTCTCTCTCTCTTTTTCTCTTTCTCTCCGTTTCACTCTCCCAGACCCCTCGTTCGTCCAGGCCCTGGCCACGCAGGGCCCGATCGGTAGCCGCGAACCGGGGCCCCGTGTCGCCTCGCAGCCGTCGTTGTTGCCGTTACTGTTACATTTCGAGGCCGGCGGCACGGCACGGGGGAAGGTGTATCAAACGTTCTCCCCTCGTTCCTTCGAGGGACCACCCGGAAGATATACCAGGGTCCGCGGGTCGAACTCGGACCAGTTCTCGTTAGATCGGCCACGATAACTAGCAAGGTCGGTAGGAGGATCCTCGAAGCTAAGCGTCAACCGGCCTCTTCGCCGATTCGGTAGCGATTATTGCGATACGCAGATCGCGATTGAGATTAGCCTTTTTATGCGAGAGGAAGCTCCGCTCTCTCTCCCCCTCTCTCTCTGTCTCTCTCTCCCTCACCCTCCCTCTTTTTCTCTTTATACCGAGGTAAGCATTGCGTTAAGTTCGTCGTAGTCGTAAAGATAAGGACACCGCGAGTCGCCGGTGTAGGGAAATTGCGAAGGCTCTTAAACCAGCCGCCCGTAAAAATGGCGTTAATGAGGCGGCTGTATTGGATGATGGTGCTGCGAGGGAAAAATGACCGGGGAGGGATAAAAAAGGAAGGTCGGCTTAACGGTCGAAACGTTCGGATCGACGCATAACGTTGATAAGACTGTAATTATGTACGGGGATTAACGACGATGATGGGTGGACATCGAGGCTGCGGAATTTTATTCCTCCCCCCTTCGCGAATAGAGATACTCGCGTTATAAAGAAACGGCTTACGGTAGACGACGTACAAACTTGTGCGCCCGATGCTTATAAAAGTCGCGCGAGGTCTTCGAGGTACTCCGGTCTCGACTTATTAGAAGCTGGTTATACGCGTGGCCGTCAATGGCGATAATCGGCCTCCTTCGATGACGATCCAGACTGGAAAAAGGCGTTAGCGCACGCCGATCGTTGCTCCGTGCGCGTTAAACTTTATTGCCAGCGCGCTCGTGTGTGCAAACATCATTATCCACCGAAGGTCTATCGGCGCCTCGCGAATTCGCGGCTCTCGCGTGACTTTTCAGTGCCGGCGATAAAGATAATGCAAAAGGCCGCTAATAAATTACCGCGCCGACGTATCTATCGCGCCCGATGGCGGTGGAAACACGGAAAAATCGCGGATAATCGGGCGGTAGTAATTAACCGTCGGTCCCGAGGTGGCGAATAAATTATGCATTCACGCTCCGTACGAGGGATTATTTTCGATGGCGCGATCAGATTCGAGCTGGCTCGCCGGATAGAGATATTGACTTTCAATGAACGAGGTGAAACCCGGGGGAAAAACGTCGAAGGAGTTCTGTATCTCGTTTGGCTTCTTCCTCGATTTATTCGTAGCACCGATCCGCTAAGATCGTTCGTCTTAGGATCTATTTTTTTTCCATTTTTCATTCATCTTCGCCACCTATCGCTGAGATCGTGTAGCTCAGGACCCAATGTTTTAACACTATTCCTACCACGACCGGTCAGTGATTTCTTTGAAAAATCGTAGTACTTTGAGGACGGTCACATTTGAGATTTTTCACGATGTTCTCGCAGCGTACGGATCGATAAATTAATCTATCGACATTTTTCCTTCCTTCTCTTTTTCCGTAAGGATATATTTAGTACGCTTAAATCTGTCTGGAAAATGGCTGGTAGGAATAGTGTTAAGGTGAGTTCCCTAACTACCAGAGCTAGGGTATACATATCGCGTGGAAAAACCATGGATTTCGAACCCAGCCTGGCAGTCCGAGCTTTTATCGCAGCTCTGCCTAGGACCTACCGTTTCCTGCCGATTCCAAATCATTAAAGCTAGAGTACGCGTATATCGCTTGGGAAAAAGTCATCGGCGATGGGCGGAGAGTTCGATGTCGGCAGGTGGAAGGGGGAAATCTGGCAAAAGTCGTGCGGTAACGCGAGAAAGGGGAGTGAGACCGTAACGGTGCCTAAGTCGATATAGCGATTTCGCGGGGCGCATAGCTCACGGTGGGCACGATGCTAAATTTGCCCGGAGGTAACCGCAAAAAACCACCCGGCCTCCCCCGGCTTTCGTGCGATTTAAGACGCGAATCGGCGGCCAATGAGCCGCCGTGGAGGATCCGCAGAGTTATGGTAATGGCGGACATGGATTACACAAGATCGCCGTGCGCGATTAAGGCTTCCGTCACACAAACAAGCTGCTCGCCGGCGCGCCGCTGCCTTCTGCTTAAATCCGGGCCGTTCTCCCGATCCGAACAATCGTCGATGGCTCGATGAATCGGAATTAAACTCGCGCTGGGTGCACCGCCAAAGTTAAATTCCGGTTAACTCCGTTCTTGGATGGGCCACGAACTTGACTTTCTCTTAGAAAGGAGCTTTAAGCCGTCGTCTCATCCGGGAGACTCGTGTGCCTTGGACACTTAATAGGTTCTTACCTAAACCGAAATCGAGCTCTCCACTCCAGTGATCCGCGACGAATCGATCGGAATTAACCGTTTTAGTGCCACGCTGCGCGATCGCGTTGTTCGCGTACCGTGGTGAACCGTGTCGCGATGTTCGGTCACGATCGTAAATTCGCAACGCAATGTATCTCGTCACGAGTCTGTCAGAGTTTCCTCTCGTAATTACTAATTTTCGTTCGAACAATCCTAAACAACCTGCATAATTAGCGGTTTATTTTTAACGATATTTCGACGAAAAAAAGAGCGGCACGACCGCGTCGATCGGCTTTACTAGTATATAAATGAAGGAAGCGTTGTGGCGCTTCATGGCACAATCCGACACGGATTTTAAAAAACCCCTGGCACTAAAACGATTAAACGCGTATCTGGTGTATTATAGGAGAAAGTTTCGAATTGTTCGAGCGCTGTACAATCCTATCTTGGGTACGAATCGCGTATCATTCCGGTGTTCGCCTTGAATTTCAGTCCCCTGGACCGGGAGCGTCAGAGCTCCTACAGCTTCTTCGTGGTGGCCACGGACAGTGGCAAGTACGACGCCAGGAGCAGCTCCGCCGCGGTGGAGATCAAAGTGAGCGACGTGAACGACAACCCGCCGGTCTTTCAGGAGTACCCCTTCCGTTCGCGCGTCTCCATTAGCACGCAGCCCGGGAAGAACATCCTGAGGGTCGTGGCCAACGACGCCGACGAGGGCGCCAATGGCGAGATAATCTACTCCTTCCTGCACGAGCAGGAGAAGCCCAAATTCAGGATACATCCCAGCACGGGCGTCGTCACGGCGACGCTCTCCCTCTCGCAGGACAACGGCCGAACCTACCACCTCGAGGTCCTCGCCAGGGACAAGGGCAACCCTCCCAGGAGCGCCAAAGGCCTCATCGAGCTGCAGATCGGCGACCTGGCCGACTTGACGCCCGTGCTGAAGTTCCAGAACGAGACCTACGACGTGGTGATCCAGGAAAATTCAGTGGCCGGCACGGAGATCTTCCAGATCAGCGCTGTTCGCACGGATGGAAGGAGGCAGCACGTTTCGTACTCCATTGGATCGGGCAACGAGCACGGTACCTTCGCCATCGACGAGGATACTGGTTCCTTGAGGGTCAACGACCCCGGCAGACTCGACGCGGAGCTCTGGACGGATCTGAGGGTGCGGCCAGCGGAGGAATTTGGCGAGGACTCGAGGACGAATTCGTGGGGAAGGTCGCTGGAGGGGCAACAGCCGAAGGAGAGGCCGAGGGAAAGCTCGAGGCATACTTTGACGGTGGTTGCTAGAACTACGGGGCCGGATCCTTTCGAGGCGTACGCCAAGGTCGTCGTGAGGGTGTCCGACGTCAACGACAATCCGCCTATTTTTACTCAGACGCAGTATTCCGCCACGGTGCTCGAGGGCAACGTCAAAGGCGACTTCGTCGTCAAGGTGAGACTTTTATAGATCTTTACGCTCGCGACGGGGTTGCGTCGATTCGAGGGAGGAGTTTGAGGATCGAATTGCTATGAAAAGATGAGAGTTAGAATCTCGATGAACGTTTTTAGATTACCTTTTAATCGTAGATTTGAGAACGCAATTTAGACGAGTGTTTGCAGAGATCCATATCAAAAACCAGAGGAAGACGTATATGTTATTTTGGAACTCATCTTCCATCGAACAATCGGATATATTATATCATCGCAAAAATTTCCGGACACTTTTAATCGCGGGGAACTTCCAAATCGATGTCGCATCGATACGTCGAAGCGATGCACGCACCTTCACGAGGGCCCGCGATGATTTACGCCCCTCGCACCCGCCATTGTCTCGTCGACTTCTTTACGCGGCAGCGCGCTGCGTTACTGCGCTCGCGGATTATCGTGAAACACGCGCCTAATCTTGGCAGTTAAATTCAGCGCGAGCTATATACTCGAAAATTATATACGACGCCCTTTGCATTTATCGTCCGCAGCTCTCGGCCAGCGACGCTGACCAGGGCCTGAACAGCAGGATCCTCTATCACATCGTCGACGGTAATCCGGACAATGCCTTCACCATAAGTCCGCCGTATAGCGGCGTGGTGCGCACCAATATAGTCCTCGATCGTGAGATCCGTGAAAAATACAGGCTGACGATCATCGCCACGGATCAGGGGACTCCCCAGTTAACCGGCACGGCCGCTCTCAGCGTCAGGGTGATCGATGTCAACGACAATCAGCCGACCTTCCCGGAGCACAGCATCATCTCGGTGTCGGAAGGTAATTCCACTTCGATCAGCCGTTTATTTACGATTGCGCAGCCTCGCGCGATCCCCTCGATGCCGGAACGAGATAATCGATGGCGAGAAAGCGGGAGAAACTGCAGGAGGCATGTCCAGTGCTCATCGGCGTGGCCATTGATTTAGCGAAGGGCCGGAAAATCACAGACGGGGGCGATTTCTGTGGCGCCAAAGGCGGCCACTTCTCGATTATTATCCCGAGTGCGTGCAGAGGACGTGGCTCCGCGGTTTCATCCGCGGAATCGCGCGATGGAAATAATCGTCAACCACTCGTTATTATCTATGCCACTGGCACGAAGCTCCGCGGAGATTACGGCGGGACGAACTGACCGATTGCTTTGTGCTTCGACACGCCGACGAGGCCTCGCGATTAGTTCCTCCCTGGCGGGAATAGCTTAATTACCTTAATTTAAGTAGTCAATAAAGTGGACTGGCGGATACGGCCCTGGTACCTCGGAGTGCTCACTTCCTTCGACATTCGACACGGTAACCTCGAGCTGCCTGGATCGTTACGGTCGAAGCCACCAAAGCGCGATGGAGTATATATTCCAATTTTCTGCTCTTCGTTCATAACCACCGGGTACAGGTGAATTTGCGATCGTTAAGTAAGAGCTAGAAATGGAGGACGTAATGCTCTCACGCTTCTCGCTCGGGATTGCTCTATTTACTATCCTTCACATCTGGATCTGTTACTCGTCAAAACCAATTCAACAATAATCTAGAAATACAAGGTTCGAAGCACCGTAAATCTCCCAAGGGTCTCAAGAGAAACGCAGAACTTCCGCGCGGCTTATAAAATCGATGGTAGCGGAAAAGTAACTCGGAGAAGAAGCGATCGTTGCTCTACGGGTTTACAAACTTACAAGCCTCTCCGCTTGACGGCATAATTCCACGATCAGCACCGTAAGCGAACTCCCTCCCGCTCCATCCAACGGGGCTAATGTCGTGGCCCTGCAAACCGACAAACGCCTCTAGTTGACGCTGCAATTTTGCGGAGCAGACTCGCCCACGCACTCCCGGCCGGAGCGAGTTACGAGCAATTCTCGATGGCGGGTCCCATCGTCGGGGCCGGTAGCGGGCCCCTCGTCACATTCGCGGTACGATCGGCAACGACAGCTCGAGTTTCAGTCCCGTCACGTGCGCGTCTACTCGGCAGGGGCCCCTCTCGAAATCTAGCCGACTCTAAGGCAGGTTAACGCGGCCCAAGGTCGCCCACGCGAGAGGAGAGAGAGACGTATCCCGCGTGCCAAAGCGGAGCGCGATGATCCTCGAGGCCGGAGGGAGGAGGAACTCGAAGGGACAAAGAGAGAGAGAGAGAGAGGTGGTGGGGGAAGTGAGAGGGGCGGACAGAGGCAAGAACGAAGATGGGAGTGCATACTACTACTCTCGATGTATAAAGTTAAGTGGCAAAGGATTTATGCCGGCATTAAAGTCCAACTGTTCGGAACAATCTGCATAACTTAGGCCAGGCTGCCGACGCCCGTTTGGTAGTTTGCGCCCCCTCGAGCCCGCGCAGCCTCCCTCTCGCCTTCATATTGTTCCCCATTGACAGATACGATTCAATGGAACGGCGCGGAGCCAAGGTGGCCTCCGGTTTGACGTACAAGCGCCAACCTCCCGCTACCAGCGCCCGCCGAATCGCGCCGAAAGATCTTACGAGCTTCCACGCGGCGCGGGCGGAGGCCGTGAAAGAGGGCGAGGTGAAAAGCAGGAAGGTATATCGATCAGGAGGCCAGGAGCGTGGCTCGAATCGCTCGACCCTATTGTTGGGACGGAGCTCGATCAAAAGGAGAGCAGGGCGTACGCGTTCGTGCGGAGAGGAGGCCGTTATTGCTCGCTTCGATGGATCGATAAGGGGCGAAATTATTTTGCGCCTTAAATTATGCACGCCACGGAGGGCCTTTCGCGAACCTTAGGACGCGTCCCATGGTGAGCGTCGAGGCGGATTTGCGATCGAGAGGTACTTTCGCGAGCCCCCCGTGTATTTATCGCGAGTCGTGTACGCGCGTCGAGGCGAAAAATCCCGAGGATTAGCAGGTTGCATACGGAACGAGCGATTAGCGTGGGTAATTACATTCGTAGTTGGGACTCGGGATTTGTTGCGTTAGATTATCACCGAGTCGCCGTCCGGTTAGAAAATGCCGCTGGTCGATACAAGAAACGCCGGTTATGAGCGCTAGCCACTTAACGGTGACAAGTTTGACTCCGATTACCTTCGGTCGTGTATTATAAATCAGGGGCGCACGGTTTATTTTGAGCACAGAGTCGCCCGTAATAGCTCAAAATCGCGATATCTCGGCGCGATCCGAATTAATCGCCGGGAGCTGGAGTAAACGGGTTTCGCGACGTTTCTTGTATCCTACTTCTCGGGCATGCTTTTATTGCCCTTTACCTTCCCCCCTCTCGTACTTCGCCTTCTGCTTCTTCTTCTTCTTGTTCTTGCCGTACTTTTAAGAACGTTCGACACGAAAGTCGCGTCCGGGTACTCGCGCGCCAATGGCGTAATGCGAGATTACTATCTAATTTGTATCACCATAAAACTTCGCCCCCGGTGTAAACGAGGCTACCACCACTTCTATCCGCGATGCTGGGCCCGATAGAATTTATTTAATACCGACGATGCCCGGCCATGTCGCGGCTCTCTTCGAGCACCTGCCGCGACTACGCCGCGCCGCCGTGAAAACGTCACTTTGACGCTGTTATAAGCAGTCGATTAAAGCCTGCGCGCCACTCCTGCTCCTCGAGAACGCACGTCTTTTTCTCGAAAATTTGGTACCGACGAAAACTCGTCGCCTCGATCGCCGATAGGAACGCGATTTTGTCCCGAGATTATATTTGCGTGTCGGGAAGATCGCCGTTTAAAGAAGTATTATATCGATTTAGCAATTTTATCACGCGTCTAGTAGAAACTCGAAAGATAATTTTTATCTTTTATAATCTTTTTATCTTCGACGTAGGATCAAATGATATTTATTTAATCCCACCTCGAAGGCTTCATAAATCGATGCTCGATCACCGACACGGTGCTTTGTACCCGGTCGTTGTGATTGATGAAATTCAGAAATGGAAAAATAATCCAAAAGTCCACGGAGACGAAAGCCGGAGGTCCTACTCGCCGTGCCGCAGTAGTGAATTAAATACCGAGGGCCAAGGATGTCCAGGTACGTTTGCCGCGGAGGAACCGACAATATTTTACGAGCATCCCCGACTATAAAACAATTATACCCCGTCCTCGCTCGGTCGCATTTTAGCGCAGGGCA
The DNA here is from genome assembly GCA_038496175.1 of Ampulex compressa. NCBI lineage: Eukaryota > Metazoa > Arthropoda > Insecta > Hymenoptera > Ampulicidae > Ampulex > Ampulex compressa. The sequence goes on from JBCFXI010001717.1 coordinate 20,181, forward strand.
CAGTAATTGTTTTTAATTACCCGAGTGGGAATAAAGTATGTAATTATCCTTCGCACTAAAATGAGAGGTGCGGCCCGCCGATGTTCGATGGCCCGCGCCTTTGTTCCTGAAAGGCCTCCGCGGTTTCCACTGCTCGCGTACGCCTGTACCTGCGCATCTCCCCGGGAGGATTTAATCGACGGCATCGATCGAAACGGTTCCGAAAGTGGCACTGACACGAGAAGTCGAAACAATGGTAGACCACCGACGAGAGCATTTTCCGTACAAGGAACACAGTGCCGCCGTCGTATTTACGGTTCGGATCCGCGAATACGCGGGACCTCCGGTAATCAGAATGAAGTCGATATAAGTAACGAAGGCCTTCCGCGTGGGGCTCGATGAAAATTTATCGCTCTCAGCGGAATGAAAATCGCGTTTTTCCCAAAGCGGTCGGCAATACCCCCTTTGCTCCGAATATCGGGGATCCATCATTGTTCAAGATTAGCGATTCGTTCAAAGTCTTTCGATTCATTTCCCTTGTATCTTCGCGAAAGAGCCTTCCTTCGACGCGTCGATGATGGAGTAAAATATCGATTTTTAATCGTTGCGTCGATACGCTCGTACTCGTCGAATCTCGGGGACACGCGTCTCGATCCGATTTTCCATTTTGTCGAGCGGAACAGCGCGTCGAGGGGAATCGCGGCGCACGTGTTCGTTCAGGGACGAGGCCGCTCTCGAAACCGATTTACGCGACTTTAACGATCCCCCGCGAAATTTACGAGCGGACGTAGCCGCGTGCCAGCTAGTCGCCGAGCCCTTCGAGCACATCGCGCCAGTGTGGAATAATTCTTTTACTGCCGCAGGTGTTGCTACGCTCGGTGTATATCAACCTGGCCTGGTCGCGCTATCAAATCAGAGTCGCGCCCGACGTAGTTTATGCCAACGACGTAATCCGCCTGCAATTCTATCGGCTAATTCGCTTATTACGCTCTTGGGAATTTCACGCAAATCAACCGCCAGATAAATTACCGATCGTTCCGCCTATTGCCACTCGTGTTAATAAACTGCCGATTCTAGTTACGAACGACGTGTGCGTAAAGAATCGTGTACAATAAACGATTTCTTATCGTCCGCTACTTGTAAAGCAAAGGTAATTCTTAAATCTATCTTGGATTTTAATGCAATTGGGGATAATTTCTTTATTAAACGTATACGTACAACGACGTGTATTTTGGTATGGGTTATAGAATACAGACTTTCATAGCTTCTAATCGTCGTGCATCGTCCATGCAGTGATCGCATTATGGACGCAAATAGAATCGTGAGCGACGAAGCTAAACGATGGATCCAACAATGCTGTTTTTAGATCACTGGCTCGATAGGAGAGCTCGTACCTTTAAAGGATTCAAAGGCCAAACCACGTGTCCGACAATTAGAACGGCAGGTATACGCGCGGTATTAAAGAAATCATTAATTCCCGTCGATTTTCAATTCCACGCATTACACGGTAGCAGCGCTTTTGTAATTTGCTCTGCATCGGCCCCTAGATTATCGCCCGCGAGGCACCGTACGATAATTTCGAGGGATACGCTTCTTAGCGAGGGCCAGATAAAACGGTTCGATAGTACGGATCCAATGCATTTTAAGCGCGACTCCCTCGAAGTGTCTTTAGCTTCGCGGAAGAGGTCGTCCTGATCCAGGAGGCCCAACATCGCTCCGTATATGTATCGCGAATGATCGTCTCCCGGTGACAAAGTGGCTCCCGGGGCAGCACAAAAGAACGAAGCGGATGGGCCTCTACGCATAACGACGCTATTCATCAGTAGCAACGGTGCTTGGCACCGCCAGGAGATAAAGTCCCTAAACCATTCATCCTTGCCCAGCCAATTTCTCCGGGACATACGCATCTTACTTTCATTAAAACCGAGCCTAATTCGCCATTCTCTCTTCTTTTCATCCCGCAAGAGTAGGATCGAGGACGCTGAAGAGCTTTTAAACTCGATTTCCCGGCGAGTAGGTTCTCGATGTGCTTCGAAATGAAGAGTGGTCCTTAATATCTTTTTACTCGCTTTACTCTTATCGCTCTCACTTTTATTTCAACGTTTTCTCGCTCTTGTGCTTTAACGACTTGGTACATCGATTTCCAGGTACAATAGTGGGAACCGTGCTGACAACCGTCACGGCGAACGACGTCGACAGCTCTCCGGTTCTGATCTATCGTTTCGGTAACGTCACCAGTCCAGGACCCTTCAGCATCGACCGTTACGGAGGGAAGGTGGTCCTGCGGAGACGCCTCGATGCCGAGACACGCTCGGAGTACACCCTCCAGGTGATTACCAGCGACGGCGACCACGAAGCCACCACCGACCTGACCATTCGCGTCACGGATCTCAACGACAATGCACCGCGCTTCCAACAAGCCGCCTACGTGGCTACTCTTTCGGGTGAGTCGACTTTCTAGCATATCCTTTGGATTTCTTCGAATCTCTCGTCCAGCAAGGAATCGCGGTGTCACCCTTGTTACAAATTTGGACGCATTTTCTTAGTCGAATCTGAATTCTCACCCTCTTGCACATTAACAAGACGGAGACCTTGACAGCCGCGATTTTGATCTCGTATCACTATACTCCTCCTTGGGAAATTAAATACATTCCAACGAACCACGAGAACCTTGTATCGCAAGGAGGGTGGCACGATTCCACCAGCATCTTCCCAAAGCGACTTTTCCTAGCTCCCCTCGCGTCCTTCCAGCATTCCACGCAGCGAGGATCCGGAGAAAGGGGCGCGAGAGCGCGCAGCGGCAGAGGGAGGGAAGGACGCCGAGAAGGAGTCGGTGGTCCCGGTCGAGCCCCTTGGCGCGAAATAAACGCGCGTTTAAAAACTGGTTTTTAGTAGACACGCGTTGTCCTGTTGGCCGTGTTCCAAACTCGAATTGACACCGCGCCGAGATAAAGCGCGCGCCGTCTAGAGGGATCGGGGGGATGGGCAGGGGCGATGAAAAGCTAGCTGCCCAAATGCCCTGACGGTTAGCAGGGCCTTGGAGGGGAAAGGCGAGCGAGCTGGCGAAGGAGGAGGGGGGAGGGAGGGACAGGGAGGATTCCGAACGCCACGCACATAAATAAACGCGAGGACACCGTTTGCGAGGCAGCCGAAAAGCCGCCTTCACTGCAACCGCCGGCCGAGATCGCCGGCTTCGAGGACTCTCGAAACTTATTAAAAATACATAGGCCCGCGCCTAATGGTGCATTTGGGTGGGCGGCGGAGGGCCGAGCGGGGAGGGTGGATTGGCAGGCGGCGAACGTGCAAGGGGTTTTGGTGAAGAAAGAGAGAGAGAGAAAGAGTGAGAGAGAGAGATGGATCCCAGGGATTTGCATCCTCCTTCCCCTCTCTTTACCCCACTGCCTTCCACCGTGGAAGGAGAAAGGGCGCGGAGGTGCGAACGCGACAAAACGGACGGTTTTAGATAAATATAATCAAATTCGCATGGGCGCCAGGGGGCTTCACGAGCCTCCGCTGCCGTGTCTCTCCTCGCGACGGGCTATTTATTACGGTATTATTGGAATAATCGCGCGCGTGGAACGATCCTGGCCGGTGGGTTGTTCGATCTCCTTATCGTCCCTGGCTTCGAAGTGCGTGCCCGATTCTCGGGGTACGGGAGGAATCCGAAGGCGAGCGCTCCGCGTAGCGAGGCCCGACGTAGCCGAATACGGGTTCATCGTCTCGAAAGGGTTAAGGAGCCAATGGAAGGAGGCTGGAGAACGTCGACGAATGAGAATTCAGCCCAGTAAGACGTCGTCCCGCGGAGACTGCACGCTCGACGATCATACGGAACTCGCGATAATTACAGAGTCCCTTTTCTGCCCCCCCCCCCTCCCTCTCGCCCTCCTCCCTCTGGCGGGTCCCTTAATTTCGAGGTCGTACCCACTGCCTCGCCTTGGACATCCCCGAAGGGCCGTGGCCGCGAGGCGTATTTCGGGCTCCGCTCCTCCCCTCCTATCCGCTTCTCCACCGCCGCTCTTGGCACATTAATGCCGAGTTATCCGACGATTTGAAACGCATCGAGATGATTTTTGTAGGTGCCGGGGCCCCACGGCCCCGACCGGCGATTTATATAACTGGTTATTATTTCATACTTCCGCCCGGTCCCGTGTCAGACCGGCTTATCCTCCTTCTTCACCGCGAAAAGGTGGAGGCGCAGCGGACGGGGACTTACCCACGGCGAGAAGAAATAGAGAGTGCTTGACCCCAAGCCCGTGATCCTTCGATCTCCGCCCCGGCCAGCCTTTTCGTGCCCGAACCCTCCCGGCTTCTGCGACCCGATAATCGATCCCCTCCTCCCCCGTCCTTGGACATCCTCGAGGTCTCGCCTCGCACCGAAAGGAACGCCGCCATCTGCGGCGCGGGGCAAGAAAAGCCCACACCGAGGGATGATTATTACCGCGGACACATTTATTATTGTATCTCCGAGGTGTCGGCCGTGAATTATAGCGCGCTTAGGAGCCAGTGAACCTCCGATGAATGCCGGCGATGCTTCTTGCGCCGGTGGTTGATTAGGCCATAAAGATGCGCTTGAAAATGTTTTTAATCTCTGCACCGTGTTGAATGGGAGAAGTTCGACGAGCGGCTCGTGCATTCGATTTGCTGGAAGAAAGGTCGGGCCCCTTTGTGCTCCCGAAGGGCCGCGTAAGCGTGGCCCCCGAGGTTCCTCCGTTGAATGAATTGACTAATGTCCTATTAGGATAAGTCGGTTTAATTTAAAGAATATTTTTAATCGCCCCGAGAGCCTCGTTACGCCTCTACGACGACTCCCCGTGGGAAAGGGCGCTTCTGAGGAATTTCTAAGGGTACATTCGATTAAGGATCTGAGTTTAACTCTTGGGGAACCCCGGAATAGTGCGTTCCAAATCGTTTCAGCGTATAAGTCATTTTAACGGACTTGTGAATATATGGATACCTATAAATCCATTTGCTTCGATCCTCCAGCAGGGGATAATTTACGTGTTTCTGTGCAGAGGGACGGGGCGAGCTTCAGGAAGTTTTGACCGTGAACGCCACGGATGATGACCTCACGGAGGACAACAGCCGCGTGAGGTATTACCTCCTGCGGCCCACCAAAGGATTTTCCGTGCACCCAGCGACCGGAGTTTTGACGGTGAATCGCACGGCGATAGTCAGGCCTTTGCCCAAGGAAGTGGAGCTGGCCATCGTGGCGGAGGATTATGGAAAACCTCCAGCGTCCGCAGTTTGCTCCGTGGTGATTCGCCTCAGCAGCTTGAAGAGCTCGCAACCTGGCAGGGAGTACAGGATCGTCGTGAAGGAGAACTCGACGAGGGGCACGACCCTGATGCGGCTCTCGGACGTGGACCTGCTGGATGGTGCTATCGTTGCTGGGGACGACGGTGGAACTTTTGAGGTGTCGAAGGGAAAACTGATCCTATCCAGGACGCTCGATCGAGAGATGAAGGATAAGTGAGTGTTTACTGTACATTTATAAATGTCTCGATTCTGTTTTAGTTCTCTGCTCTCGATATTTCTTCCTGTCGTCTACGAGTATCGGTATCGAGGAAGAAATAAAGTATTTGAAATATCTTTTTAGCTATAGCATCATCTTTTTGTGTGACTTAGTCATTCGTATAATTATCCATCAACCCCTAGAATTCTGTAATCAGTATTTTGGGATGAGATATAAACTTGAATTTAACGCGAATGAATATTCCTCAGGTACATCCTACGCCTCGGCTCGAAGGACAAAAACTCGACGTCTGGCCTGCTGGGAGACGAGCCCGTGACCGTGATAGTGAACATCGAGGATGTGAACGACAATTACCCACGATTCTTGGAGGAGCTTCACCAAGTGTCCATCAAGGAAAACGCCGCTCGTGAAACCACGGTGGCCATCCTGCGCGCCAAGGACGACGATCTGGCGGGAAGTCCAGCCGCCACTTTGGTCTACGACATAACCTCAGGGAACGACGGTGGTCTATTCAGGGTGGAAAGAACCACTGGCGCGGTTCTGGTCAACGATACCCTGGACTGCGACCTCGAGCCTGACATACACAATCTCGTGGTGATGGCCTGCGACAGCGATCAGCTCAACCCTCTGTGCGCCCTCGCACGCCTGCGCATCCACCTGGAAGACGTCAACGACAACTCGCCCAAATTCCCAGTCTCCGAGTACCTCGAGTTCGTGGGTGAGAACGAACCGATCGGCACGACCGTCTTCTCGGCTCGAGCATCGGACCTGGACCGCGGAATCTTCGGCTCTCTGAACTACTCCATCGTCTCTGCAGCCGCCACTGGCTTCTCGGACATCGACGACAGCTGGAGGCTCTTCGCGGTCGACGCCAAGTCCGGCACCGTGACGACCAGGGCGGTGTTCGACTACGAGCAGAGGAATCGCTACGCCTTCACTCTCAGGGCGACCGACACGGGCGGTAGGACGGCCGCCGTGAGGGTCAGGGTCGAGATCGATTCCAGAGACGAGTTTTATCCGCAGTTCACGGAGAGGATGTACAGATTCGGTATACGCAGCGCGGCTCAGATGCTTCCAGGCACGGTGATAGGACACGTCACTGCCACGGATCGAGATAAAGGGCCGGACGGGCGCGTGGTGTATCAGCTGACGTCGCAGCATCCGTACTTCAAGCTGAATCGCACCACCGGTGCGCTGATCGTCAAGCAGAAGCTCATTCACATCGACATGGACGTGGAAGAGTCCTCCAGGCTCGTGGTCAGCGCCAGTTCGGGTAGGCAGGGCTCTCTGTCGAACATGACGGTGGTGGAGATCACGCTAATGGACGACGATGGGCCGAACGAGGCCAGAGGAGCGACTGCACTGGCAACGCCGACTGACGTGGGCTCCAACATGGCGGTGGCCGCCGCAGGGGGTCTGGCGGATTGGGCCTTGGGTCTGCTCATCGCTCTGCTGCTCCTAGTCCTGGCTTTCGGCGCTATCTTTCTCTACCTTCATCTGCGGAACAGGCGACACAAGAAGCCTGGCACGAAACCGGGGTTGAACGGCGAGAGCAACGCCACGGCGTCCAACAGTTACGTGGACCCCAGCGCCTTCGACACGATTCCCATCAGAAGCGTGACCGGAGTTGGCGCGAGCGGCAATGGTGGTGCTGGCAGCGGAGCGGGCGGTGGCGGGGGAGCCTCTTGCCAGTTTGCACCTCCGAAGTACGACGAAATCCCTCCGTACGGCACCTCCGGCCAGTCTGGACAACAGCAGGCCACTTCGGAGCTCTCTGGCAGCGACCAGTCTGGCTCTTCTGGCAGAGGCTCCGCGGAGGACGATGGCGAGGACGAGGAAATCAGGATGATCAACGAGGGCCAGCAAACCGGAGACTCCGCGAGCGACTTGTCCGTCCACAATACCCAGGAATACCTGGCCAAGCTGGGTATAGTCGATCCCCCTGCGGGCACGCCTCGAAGGCCCCCAGAGGCTCTGCCCCTCGACAGTCTGCACCTATTCGAGGACGAGGCCACCACCGAGGCGGACATCGCCACTCTGATCTACGGGAAGATAGGCGAGCCTGGGAGACCCACCTCGGGCCTCGAGGTGCCCGGTGGGCCCTCCATGAACGGATCCCTGAGCTCCATCGTGCACAGCGAGGAGGAGCTCACCGGGTCTTACAACTGGGACTATCTGCTCGACTGGGGACCTCACTACCAGCCACTGGCGCACGTCTTCAGCGAGATAGCCAGGCTGAAGGACGACGCCGCGAGTGTACAGAGCGGAAATTCCGGGAGCAGCGGCAAGACCAAGTCTGTACATAAAGCTCCACCCCCGCCGTTGCTCACCTCCGTGGCTCCGAGGTCCTTGGCGGCGCCTGCCTTGGCGAGAGGCATCCTCCCCAGGTCACCCATAAGCCACGACGCCTCCACCTTCCCCTCGGCAGCGCTCAGTCCGAGCTTCTCGCCCTCTCTCTCGCCCCTCGCCACCAGGAGTCCCAGCATCAGCCCCCTGGTGCCACCCGCCACTCAGAGATCCGGCCAGACCGCGAATCGGGGGATACCCGTCACCGACGCCGAGCTCAGGATGTAAATGGACTTCGAGGGGAGGAAACTTTAGTTCTATCTCGTCTTAAAATCGACGAAGGTAGGAGTACTCGACGATTAGATTTAGGAACGATCGGCAGAAGTGATATTCTTGCAAATATGTATTATTCGGTGAGCGTACTCGAGAGACCAGCGTGGCCTCAGATGGGCGATCGTGCCGAGCAATCGGGTCGGATCGATCGATCATGGCGAAAACGATCGAGAGTTATCACCGTCCCTACCCCACGATGCTCAATCGGCTCCGTTTCGCCGTTCATAAGTTTGCGTTTAGTCGCGAGGGAAAGTCCTTGTAGATAGTCTTCCTCTTCCACGGGAAACGGTGCTGCGGTTTACGAATGCTCGCTCGACGTCAAAAGTTTCCGCGCGCAAAAGCCGCGATAGTTTCGCGAAGGCTAGGGCGCGATCGCGCTGAAAATCGCGTTCGTGGCGCTGTAACTTTAGGAACACACACACTCTCTCTCTCTCTCTCTCTCATCCGTCCTGTCCGCCGGACGATATCGGCGGTCGGCGAAGACGAAAATACTCGAAACACTGTAAATAATGGCCGCTCGCGATCGCGGATAGTCGTTGCGTAACCGTGTAAATAATAGGATACGTGGAATAACAATTTCGTCGCATAATCAAAAGGATAGACTGCCCTTGTGCGTGAACGAATTCGGATGGCCACGTCGAGTTCGCGGATGCTCGCGCGTGTACAGTAATCGAATTTTCTCCTCCGTGGGATCGAGCGGACCGACCGATCGCGCTCGATCGGGATTCTCGCGGGACGCGGCGCAGCCATCCGAATCGAGAATGCGCCTCCACGAGCGAACTGATTATTCTGGAATTCGTGGACGCGCGCTTCCAAATACTCCCTTAATCCTTTCCATTACTCTTAATCTGGCCTCGAACTCCGGATAGAATCTCGATGTAACGGAGGGACGAAGTCTCAGCGAGGTACGTATAAATACGCACTAAAAATAGATATGTCATATTTTGTAAAAAAAAAAAAAGAATAAGACAAGCTCTCTGTACAAAGACTCTTTTGAGCCGAGGGTCCGCTTTTCCGCGGGTCGCAAATAAATGAATTTTTTAGGAAACCCTTCGTATCCTTCGATTCACACCGATCTTTCAGGAATTCCAGATCCTCCACGAGGGCAGTGAGACTCGTGGAATACGTTCATCGTCTAACGTATAAGAACTCAAGAATAAAAAGATTTCCATAATATCGCGGAGATGCGTAGATTTTGAGGAGTGTGGGAGGACGGGATTAATAAACTAGACGTACCATCCATGTATAAACTTGCATCTTGTTATACAACACGGTGAGTCTTATAAGTATATTCACACGTAGTCTTTGGATTATTTTGATAAGTTTCTTCCGCGTTCCCTGTCCCCGTTTTGCGGACGTTGCCAGAGAAATTGGATTTCCAAGGAAGGCACACGAACGTAAAACGAGTCGAGATACGAGAGCACCTGGTCTAGCACCCAGAAGTGCAGCACGGCAAGGTACCATAAACGATAAGTGCGAGTGAGCCAGCCTCGAAGAAAACGATCGCGCTTCTATCATCGTTGAACAAAGGGTATCACGGACGCTATATACGATCGTCCAGGGCTCGACAAATAAAATTAGCCCTCGCGTCCCTTTTGCTTGGCTCTCGGCGAGAAAGACCAATGGCCGCACTACTGCGCTCCAACTTTACAAACACCTTGCCCCGTGTTTCGGACCGTAGAAAGGAGAGATCCCAACGGTGGTTCCCAAGTCGTACAGATCGAACAACGTACTACACGCTACGTACTCGATTAGTTTGTACATTTAAACAGTCTCTACGGTAAAACACGTATCGACCTACCTACCTAGTGCCTAGAATAAGCGAATCCATCCCGGAGTCGTTCACCCATAATGTTAAGTCTATTTAAAACGATATAATCATACGGCGCGTCCAGTCTTCTCGCGGCTCCTCGCGGAGCCGCGTTAATAATTCCCGCTCTCCGCTCCCTCCTTCGTCACTCGGCTTACGATCGATCATTCGCGTGCCCGGCCGAAACGTATATTCCGCACGCTACACGTCACGGAGTAGATAACGTTACAGTGGAAGTTCGTTTATTAATAGCGGGGTAGAGGGGGGGGAGGGGGCGGACACTAATCGCAAAAGGTGCACTGATATAGAATTTTCGATATCGATTCGTCGCACTTGATGCGGAAACTTTCAGACGTACTCAACTTCCTCTCTGCCTGTACCAGTGTCCATCGTTCTCCTCCGGCCAAACGCGCGGCTCGTCCCGTGCACTGTGTCTTATCCGGTAATGGTCCAGTGGTAGGTTCGATATGGCTACTTGAACTTACATATCGTATCGAAGTCTCTTTTTTCCGGTGGAAATTCGAACGATACGCTATTTGAACACCGAAAATGGATTATGAACGTTTCTAGATCCGATCTGCTTATTATCGACGAGCCCGCAGCTCCGAGCCGCCGGGCCGTTTGGGCGTCTACCGTGATCGGCGGAATACACTAAAAAGATATTACGATCTCGAACTATGGAATACAAAATTGGTTTCGAATTTGATCCTCGGAACGCTCAGTTCTCACGACTTCGCGGCCGTGTCGGCCGATCGTGACCCGTGTGGTCGGGGGTGGTGTGTGTGTTGGGGTGAGAAAAACATCGAAAGAAAAGGTCAGGCGGGGGAGGGAGGAGAAGACCAACGGTCGGTGTCTTCGCGCAAGAACCTTGGCGAAAGATCTTTAAGAATTCTTTACTTTCATCGCGACCGCCTGGGCGGCGCGTCAAAATAAGGCACCACATTCGACGCTGTTTGCGCGATCGATCGCAGATCGAATCGGTGATCCTGGGTATAAGCGTAGATTCTACATCGTAACGATCTAAGACTCGTCAGGGTAAGTCGGTCGGCCTGGTGCCGAGCCTCTCTCATCGACGCGAGCGATCGCTCGACTCCTCGTATACCGACGAACATTTAGTACTGCGTTAATGCGAAACTCCCTAGGGCTACGCGTCGCCTTTCGAAGGCGCGCCTCTCGTTAACCTCGGATCCTCTACGGAAGCTTAAAACGTACAGACCTCATGTTTATTGCTATGCCTTTGCGGCGGACAAACAACGCGCACCACGAGTAATCCCATATATTATATTGACTTCGTGTTTTTTGTTTTTTTGTTTTTCTTTATCCATTCGTTTCGTCCCACGGCAATCGGGGGGGCGCCGGTCGGTCTACTACTAACACATAAAACACAAAGAATTTACTTTCTCCTCCTCCGTCTTCGTACCTGCGTACGCATTCGTGTGTCTCTGTGTGTAAAGTTTTTTTTTCTGCGGTAGAAAACGCGGTCTGATAAAAAACGGCACCGTTCATGCCCAATGTACCCTTCTTTGATCCTCGACGGACTCGTGTCACGCCCACTAATTCCCCGGGTCTCTGCCCCACGAGGCCACGTGCCCACTATCGCTAAACTAACTCACGAGGCTAACCACTAGTCAAACTGTTTCCTCCGTCACGCTTCTCGGCATCTGCAACACGCTGATGCTGAAACGAAACAGAGATATTGAGGTGTGCCCGTGGAGTCTCGAATCGGGTTAAGCTGCGCTTATCAGAAGCAGAATGCACGCGTGATTATGATGATGAGGAGAGCAAAGGTACGATCGCTTTCTCCGAGAGGACAAGCCATCGGACTTTGATCCAAGCGTTGAGAATAAAAGATATACGTCCAGGCGGCTGTCCGCGAGGTGGACGCTTAAATAGACGGATGATCGACGCTTTTGACGAGTGGGAGGAAACGTGCAAGCGTTGAGAGATGAGCGGACTGTGAGATAACATTGAAGGAATAGTCGATGATAAGACAATGTACGGCGACAGTGCGACGTGTGCAACGGCTTTTTTCTCGATGGTCCGAGGAGAACACGATGGAAGGACCGAGGAGACACTGCGGTTCCCCCAATGCAAGTCGATCGCCTGGAATTTGGGATTACGATTTAGTGGCTCGAGCTTCCGCTCGCTTATCGAGGCAGCGCCCTTTCCGTCCTCCGCGGCGCACCTGCGAGTGGCGCGAAGCGATTTCGCGCCGTGCTTGGGGACCACGACGCGTAAGCAAACGGAAGCGACGAGGAGCGACATTGGTCTCTCGAGTTCGAGTACGCCCACCTTCCTCTTGGCACCAGGGCTACGCACGTGTCGCGCTCGATTTATCGCGTCGCGCACCCCTTGAGGCCGTTGCGCAACGATTTGCACGAAGCGTGGACGAAAGTTCCGGTAGGTTTCGCGCGTGAATCATCGCACGGAACCGGTGCTCTACATTCGCGATCGATTGCTTATTTATGAGCGATACGAGCCGCGGGACGGGGCGATACGCCATCGCCTCGCGGATGGATGATCGATCGAACGTTACCCTCTGATAATGAGGGCGAGGCTTTGGAACGAGCGTACGATCCGCGATGCCGATTCCTGTGCTCTCGAGACGCACCCAAGGTCTCCGCTCTCCGTGGCCATTCGACGATGATGGCTTTAATTGACGCGATCGATCATTTTCGGCTCAGCCCGAGATGCGAACGAATACATGCGATACACCTGTGAAATGGCAGAACGGCGAGAGATGCTCGAGGATCTACGTGTCGGTCCTCCGTAACCTGTCGTTGTTTGCGAACAGGGATCGATTCCTTCCCCTCGCCGCGCGTCGAATTTTTTCCTCCGAGTTACGAATCTCTGCGCTCCTTCCCCCACTTGTATCGAAAATGTTCGTATAAGGAACCGCGTTATAAAGTATAATCGTCATATATAGAGAGATCGTGGTTCGGCTTGAAAGAAGGCTCTTGCCAAGAGGCGCGACTTGATCGCGCCTTGCGGAACAGCGAACGATGGATGCGGTGGAGAATGAAAACTATCGCGAGTGTACGGGATCGATTATGATCGTACAAAGTGATAGCCTAGCCCTACCAACAAGCTTGTTTACTTGGCGATGCCGGCTATCCTGGCGTCGTCCTGCATCTCGACGACGATGGTGTCAGGATCGGGTACCCGATTGGCGGATATGCATCCATTGGCGATGGTGGTAGGCAGGACGGTCTCCGACTGCGGCGAGAGATCGATTTTAATGCATAATACAGACATTGGGCCGCTCGCGGTCGTAGTTTCTCAACGTCTGCACACTCACTTGGTATGCAGCCGCGTCCAGTGCCATGAGTTCTTTCTTCGACAATTGCTCGACCACGGCAGCGGCGTAACAGTCGCCCAGCATGTTGTTGGTCGTTCTAATTCGGTCCCTGATGATGAGTAAATCGAAGAATCAGTCAACGGTAAAGGACGCTTGCTTCCAGTGGCTTCGATCTCGATCCACTCGAATCGATATCTCGCTTGGAAAGTCAGCGGGGGTCTTACGTACGTAGGATTTTAGATTTAGCTCGTAGTCGTTCAGGTGGGTGAATAAACGAAGGATACTCACACGAACCAGTCGATGGCGAAGAGAAGCGAGACGTCGTTAACGGGAGCATCGATGGCGCTTAGAACGACGAGAAGCAGCACAAGGGCCGCGCTTGGTACCGAGGCGGACGATACGGAAGCAGCGGTAGATGTCAAGCTTGTTAGGGAAATATCGATGGAAAACATTAAGGCACCATCGACGTGTCGATCCGTCTAATTGGCTCTTCTAGGGCCATTACGATGTTCTAATTTCGATCGACTCTCGGAATTGCTTCGAGCATTTTTTTCGAGGACGAGGTGAAGCACGTTTCGAAATAAAATCGAGTGGGAATAGCGTTTGAAGGTGAGCACGGAGGGTGGAATAGAGGGGCAAGTTGTTTACGAGCGAAAGGGGAGTGGGTCTTATAATATAAAGGTGATTTGGCGTCTTAAACTTACATAACGGTGATGATTTCACCGAAGCCCAGGAAGATACCTTTCATCTGGGCAATAAATATGCTAGCCACCGCGACAAAGAGGGCTGTACCGTCCATATTAATGTTGCAACCGATCGGTAGAACGAATCTGGTCACCCTCGGGTCGACCCTGAGTTTGTCCGTCATCAGGCGAAATGTCACCGGGAGTGCGGCAGCCCTGTACAAATCCTCGTTAGAAGAAATCAGGCAAATCATGTCTTTGATGAGATAGAAAGGTCATTTCCGGGTGGTCCATTGCCGCTGGTGGGGTCATTCTGGCATACGAGCATAGAACAAATCGTGACAAGGTTTCCTCGAGACTTTAGGCTTCTCGGTGATAAAGCAAAAAGGCTGTGCCACGAGTATAAATCTACGAAAAGAGAAGCGAAGAAGATGAGTCGAAAGAGTTCATACATAAAGGAGGACCGACCGAGTTTATCGGGGCAATACCAATCATCGATTCGTGGGAAAGCTTCGCGCGTATCGGGTAATCTACCAAGAACAACCAGAATGACCGCGAGGGTGAACTGAAAAATCGAAGGCAGATATTAGCATCGGCGGTAGGGCCAGAGATGATTGTCCATCGTATCTCGTAGCACCGAACGATCCTGTAACAGACAATCGTATGTACCTTCATGTTGCGGCCATCGATTACTTACCAAGGGCTACCCTCGGTCTCTCAGAGTCAACCACCTGCAAAAGGCCGCGTGCAGCGCGTGTTCTAATACATCATCATGATATTCATACAGTCTCTGTTCAGATACACTGAGAGCAGTTTCTCTCAGTCACAGTGTACGCACAGTTGTGTACGCTCTCTTCTGGAAAAAGTTAATCCACAGAGAAAACAGGTTGAATTAGATATAAGCGTTGCTTGGGTATAAACGATCTTAAACACTGCTAAGAACGTACGAGATTCGGGGATGGACGGGGGAGGCGGATCGGGAGGAGCCGGGGGGAGGAGGGATGATCCTCTCGAAGGTCGACTTCTCTCGTCAAACCAGAGATTTCCATCGATTCGTCGGTATCAGCCCCGAGGGACGTAGGTTCGTGGATAAGATTATCTCGGTGTGGTCAATGACGAACTGGAAAAATGATCGTTGCTTCGCGTGATCCGCGATAATGAATCGTCAAGATAAAGCGATCGCACGTGGTTCAGCAGTTCTCGCCAGTCATGGACGTCCTCGTCATACCTGGAATAGCGGGCTCGACGCGAGCAACCAATATTTTTTCAGTTCCCCTTATCCGTTTTAAACGATACTTAAATACTGACATGGTTCACGTGGAAGCCTCCGTTGGCCGTGTCTTCTTCTTCCATCCTCTCCTTACCCCTTCGCCGGAGAACACCCGAAGATTCGGACACGCTGCGCCCCCGGAGGCTTTCACGTCGATCATCAGTCCAGGTGACACGGAGTCAGTTGATTTCCGGTTCGAGGGACGCATCCCTCGGGAGTTTCACTCTCGTGAATGAAAAAAAAACAAAGAAATACGCCGAGGCA
Organism: Ampulex compressa; assembly: GCA_038496175.1. NCBI lineage: Eukaryota > Metazoa > Arthropoda > Insecta > Hymenoptera > Ampulicidae > Ampulex > Ampulex compressa. The sequence goes on from JBCFXI010001717.1 coordinate 35,577, forward strand.
TTGCCCGAACCGGCACTTTTCGACGACTCTATCTATCTTCATCGTGAGTCGGACGAGTTTCACAAAGTGTCCTTGTGCGCTTACGAAATTCCGGCTTCGAGGAGTTCGATCGGGAAGCTGTCTTGAGACGGATCGACCAGCACCGGAAGTTCGTGCCTGATTTACTGGCAACCGGGAGTATCCGCATCCTAAGTGCCACCCGGAACTGCATACCTCTCTCCCTTTCTCTCTCTCTCTCTTTCTCTCTTTCTCATTGGGCATGACGAGTTCTCCCCGTAAGCAACGCGAAAACATTAAAGAAACTGTGAGGTGTCGAAGACGGACGGGCGGGAGGGAGTGGGATTTACCAGCATTCGACAACGTTTGCACGCGCTGAGCGTGTCGAGGATCTCGCCTGGCGGCTCTTCTCTTCCCTTTTTTCTCCGTTTTTCTGTTTGGACCGCGGACGTTGCCGAACGCTGCGTAAAATCGGGAGGGAATATTACGGGACGGACATCGGGACCACGGCCTCGCAAAGCCTCCACTCGGCTGGCTGAAACATATTGTCTCTATCAATCGATTCAGCTGGCACACCCTCGACTTGCCTTCCACGCTCATCGAGCGTTCGATCTTTTCTCAAAGGTCGCCGAATAACTCGACGAACGAGCGTTACGCGCCGCGGTACAGAAGAAAGAAAGAAGAGACACGATGGAAAAGTGGAGAAGGAGCCGGATTTGGGTCCTGGATAACCGAAGTAGTAGCAGTAGTAGTAGTAGTAGTAGTAATAGTAATAGCAGTAGTAACAGTAGAAGTAGTAGTAGTAGTAGTAGAAGAAGAAGAAGAGAAGAAGAAGATGAAGAAGAAGAAGAAGAAGAAGAAGCAGAAGAAGAAGAAGAAGAAGAAGAGATCAGAAACGAGATGACGATGACGACCGAGGCCATGTGAGGCAGGCGAAATGGATTCACTGAAGGTCGGACTGGGGTCGTAGATCGACGACTCACGTTGATGCCATGGCGAAGGCGGTGAGTGTGCCCTGGGCGAGGCCGGCGTAGAATTTAAAGGGGTTCTTTCTCACGAAGGCCAGATATATCAGCTGCATGATCACCAGCTGATAGAAAAAGACACCGATCACGATCGTGATGACGAACCAGATTAGCTGCGACATCACCAATGCCAGGTCGTCGACGCCGAGTATTTTGCCCGCTATTACCGAGGTGATGCCCACTGGTGTCATCCTGGAAGAAGACGATGGATCTCGTCATAACCAACTTTTTTTTATTTCAAATCTATCGTAAACTGGATTCGGTCGCGTTCATTTTTAATACGTATATTAACTATATTGATTTTCTATACGCATGTTAACCCTCTACGAGCCAAGTTATATTCACGAATTATACGACTCGTAAGGCATTTACTTTGATATTTCAGGTTGACGGTGCTATCGTTATGTAACCAGGACGTGTACCTCATCTCGTGAAAAAGTACAATTATTTAATAAAACGTCGATAATTTAGCACGCGATTTGAAAGTTACAGGGGCCCATAGAGGATTAAATTTATTTGCGATTTCCAATGCTTCTTAGTGGAAGATCAACGTTCTTTTTTTTATTAGATCAAGCTTTCGAGATCGCTTACCACATCACCGTCGACACCATTCGCATGATGACCTCGAAGACTGCCTTGAAAAAATCGATCACCACCTGGCCCTTCTCGCCGAGCGTACCTAAGAAAGTCCCGAAGACCAGGCAGAAGAACACTATGCCCAGCGTGTTGGTTCCGCTTCTGTATTGGATCACTCTCATCAGTTCCGCGTCACCGAGAACTTCCGTGGCCAGCGTGTCCGTGTCGTTCTCGAACGGTCGCTTTTTCGGAACGTAGACTGTGTGCGCCTATGGAGATAGGACGTCGAAGGCGTCAGACATATTATCGTGCCAACGTAACGCACATCAAAATCATGGTCATACCTGCTGAAAGGCCGCTTGGAACAAATTGTCCGGAAACATGTTCCTGCAAGATAGAGAGACACGCTTAGAGTGCGCTACTAAGTAACCTCCTGCCTATATTCAACATTTAATTTTTCAAGTATCAAACAGCAGGATCCCTTTTCGCGAGATAAACGAGATACGAGATAAACTGGTCCGTACGACAATTACACGGAAGCTATTTTTAAGTAAGAAATAAAAATTCTAAATGTCCGACGAACGGCAGGAATCGCGATAGTACGCGATCGATGTTTCGAGTCGCGCGACACGAGTATGAAGCGAGCCTATCTCTCAAAGGGATCTCGATAATGAAGTTCGGAAAGCGGTGTGAATGGAGAGATTAGGATCGTTCGATGTAGCATGAAATTTCTTAAATCCAGTATCGCTCCTGGGCACTCATGGATCAGCGGCATAACAAATGCCGGGGACCGAGGATTCGCACGCGTGGCGGCGCACGTCGACGGTTGGGAGATGAGTACCGGAGGAGGAAAAGGCCCGCTTTCGAGTGTCCCTCGTATGAATAAAATACGCACGATCGATGCGCTTCTATTTTCGTCGCATTGTGTGCCATCTGCGATCGTGGCCGGTTTAAAAGAGTTCGCCGATCGTGAAGCTCTCTGACCTTAATCCCCCCCCTCCCTGGCCCCGCCCTCCGCCACGGAATATTCAGGGTGCCCCGATAATTCAAGGCGGTATGTAAACAGGCAGCAAGGAGAGAGACCCTGCCTCGCGCGTAGCAACGAGTCGATGAATCACTTTAATGCGACGCTAATGCAGTACGGGTAACTCGGTGCATCCGTGCGTCGAGAAATTAAATGGCATTATCTTGAAAAGCGTTATTTACGACCATCGCCCGAATCGAGGCCTAACCTGGACGATTAATTCGCACGGGACCGATGGGCCATCTTATCGGTCGCCCGACATACCTTGAGAGATATGGAAACGAAGTTAGGATATGTTTAGGCTTGGTACCTCGTGGATTTCATCGACAACGGATTCATTTGTGCAATTATCGCGGTATCGATTAATAAGACCATTGAATCTGGAATCTGATTGCATATATGAGTATCGAGCTGCGGAGCTTGGAGTATGTACGAGGAAGAATCCAAGTATATAGTTAATACTTAAAAATGGAATTTGGAAGAAAAGCTAACATCCACGTTTGCCACGTTCGTCAAACTCCGGACAATGTATATTTTGTAATTTTTAAATCCTCAGAATTGGACTTTAATCTCGCGTAATTTGGCGCTAAAAACAAATTACAATCGAGCGGTTATATCGAGGTGGCGGCCGAGGTTCGCGCTCGAATCTTCTCGACGTAAGCCTCTATCCATTATGCCCGGGCGGCTTTGTGCTGCCATAGCTACCGACGTTATCGCATGGAATCCGAGACCAGCGGTTCCACGCACAAGGACAGCAAAAACTGGCACAATGAGCGTAATCGATAGTCGAGGGTTGGCAAGGCACCGAGGCCGAAAGAAACAATTCACCTTCCCAGATCCAAAAGGCTGTCCAGAATGTTCACGGCCCTGGCGTGATGCGAGGGCGCTTTCGAGTTTCTCATTCCGGGATTACCAGGGTGTATCACTAGCACCAGGATGACACCGAGGACAGCGTTGAGCAAGGACGTCAGTATGAAGTATACCAGAGTGCGGACGGCGATCATTCCGTTCATCCTGGCGTTCAAGCTGGCCGACCCTGAAATCGGGGGAGATTCAACGATCGTCGAAGGTTCTGGCCCTTCGCGCGTAACTGTAAAGAGGGTTCGAAAAAAAAAAAATCGCTTACCGGATATAAGACTGGCGATCACCAAAGGTAGTATCATCAGTTTCAACAACCTCATGAATAGCTCTCCAGGGTAGCTAATTAGCATTACCGCGTCATCGCCGAGGCCCAGAGGCCGTAAACCAAACCCTGAAAATAAAAAAAAAAACGAGGTTGCCGGCGTAATTGAAGCCGCTCGCTTCTCTAACCTGTTAAACGTGTCGCTGTTTCTTTACTTTTTTTTTTTTTCGACGACAAACGTAATAGAGGCACTCGAGGAACTTCTGAGAAACGTAATAAAAGCACGGCGGAGGAATTGACGAAGTATAAAGCACGAAATGGGGCAGGATCTAAAGATATTCCGATGAAGATGAAAAACCGCGGAACGTATTGGTTTGCTCTCTACGAGATTGAATATTAAATCTTTACCTCCAATCGACTCGTTTCGTTCGATAAGGAGGAACTTTCGAATGGCGAGTTAACCACTCCTCCTTAGTTGGCGGATCGATGCGTATTATATTCGCTTCTAAACCAAAGTTATGACCGAGCTCGTCCTTCGTTAGAGAATATAATTATGAAGGAGGATATTACTCAAGATTGTAGGCTGAACAAAATCCCTGCGTGGACAGGTACCGATGGGTAATTTCAGGATGGAATAGGGAATGTCACGCGATATCTCGAATTATCATCGAGGCTTTCATCGAGTAAATAATTCATCGTGGGTAAATAAGAGATCGCGAGTGCTGTCGGAGACAATTTAAATAATAAATCGTTCCGTCAATATCCGGTGCAAGCGAAGACAGTAAGACACATCGGCTAGGCAGCTACCCTTGAACTTTTCAGCAGAAATGGCGTATGAATGAAACCTACATATTGGATGAAAGTTCGTTTGCGGACCTGTCTTCGAACGCTTTTGCTAGCCCGAGGTGACGTACTTCTCTGGTCAAATATAAATGACCGGCGCGATAGGTCGCTAATGATGGGAAGAAAGCCTTGGATCGATGGACAACCTTTGCATTTTAAACGGGTGCGGGATAACTTCGTGGAACGCACGAAGGTGCGCGGACTGCTTATTATCCGATTCTAAGAGAAACGAGCGAAGACCATTTGCCCATTCTATTCCTGGCGCCGATCGTTAATATTACTTAACGCAGGCGTCGAACTTTCGGATAATCTTCGAATCTCCCAACGTACGGCGCGTATATATAGGGTGGAAAAAAAGTCCAGAGCTCGCGAACAGGCTTTGAAGGATTCTCAATCGAAAAACCCACGATATATATATATATATATATCATCACTACTATTCGAGTTTCACTATGGTTAGACGCGACAGTAACGTTCGCGACAGTCTCGATCTCTCTGCGGTTAAGTTTTAAACTCGTAAGATACATTTATACATTTCTGTTAAATTCATTTTAACTTGGAATTCTGTCTAACGAATTTCGGGGGATACAGAAACCTAAGATATCCTCGAGTTATCTGAGGTGCATTAAATTTCAGACAATCCCGGGCAATCTGAGGCGCATTAAATTTGCGTATCGAAAATCCTGAAGAATCTGATTTTCTAAGTAATTGTTTTGTAACAAGGGTTAGCCGGAGGATCCGAAATGCATTCGTTGCGCATAGGAAATCCCGACAAGTCCCTTACGCGTCCTGACTCGAATCGTTTATGGAAAGCTTGAGGCGCATTCATTTGCGTATCGGCGGCCCCAAACGTTTCAGTCAGTTTGATGAGTAAACGTCTTAGACGAAAAACGTACGCCGAACAGATTTCCAAGATCAGACATTTTTACAGTAAACTAGAGAAAGCAATAAAAGCCTTTATTGCGGAAGAAGATTTTGTTGATATCCTTCTTCAACCTCCAAAATTCGCTCAACGTGTTAACCCTTTCGTTACGAGCGCCGGATATAGCCGGCATCCACTCGATGACTTCTGTGTACAAGCGCCGGATATAGCCGGCATCCATTCGATGACCTGTGTGTACGAGCGCCGACTGTAGCCGGCGCAAGCGTGATACCGCTCACCCAACGGCTCCGACTCACAACATGCGCATTTTGCGGAGAAGCTCTCCGTTCAGTGGCGCTACTCCGGCAGCGCGGTGCCCCGTTTGGTGGCGTTATTCCAGCGGAGCGGAATGCCGTAACGAAAGGGTTAATTAATCTGCCTCATCCCAGGGGAGTGTCGAGTAGACACGCTTGACCCGAAACCGTAATTATCTTTAACTTAAAAGTCTCGGTAAATAAATCGGGAAGACGCGAAACCGCGACTTAACTTCGACAGTCCGTGACATATTTCTGGTGACAGCGGTGGGATAGTCCGTAACATGAGCAAAGAGTGTCTAATCGACCAACAGACGCACCTTGCTTTATAGCACCGTTCTTTGCGTCTGCATAGAAAGTATCTCAAATCAGACGACGACAGCATGAGTCAAACCTCTAATAATTAATTATTTAAATTCTTTATGCAAATTTTATATTTGTACATTTTTGTATCTTGCACCATCGTGCAGACATTTTTAAACAATCGGCATGATAAAGAAAAACCTTTGTGAACTCGCAAATGGGTAGAAGAAGCTATCACAGTCATGGAACAATTTAAATTAGCACCACTGCTTAAATTGCAACAAACACATAAACAATACTATTATGGGAAAAAATACGATGTTACGAAAGTAAGTACTAAAAAATCTTTGATTTTGAAGAGAAAGTCTGACTTTGATCCAGTCGTGAAAATAGTTCCAATGATACATTTTTACTACATACTTTAGGAAACCCATCAGGCAACTGGCCACGGAGAAAGAGATAAAATGTTGTATAGTTTGAAATCGAAATACCTAGTACCTGTTGACGCACACGGGTATCGCGTACGTAACTGCGCAAGAGCGTACTCTTCGCAATATTTTCTCGTGCGGGTTAGGAACAAACAAACTCAACATCTAACCCAAAACTGCAGTAATTTAATAAGCTGAACACATATACAAAACTCGGCGATGAATAACAATGACCAAAGGGGTTGATTATCATAAGCGAACGCGATCTGTTCTGCTACTTCGCGATTCACTTAAATGCCTGTTAGTTAAATCACGCGGA
>JBCFXI010001718.1:0-42349 GCA_038496175.1 Ampulex compressa
ATATATAGTATATATTATAAAAACTATAAGCAAATGACACCGATGTCAGAATATATTAGCGTACTGTCCTAAGCTAAAAAGTTAGCATCTGTTGATTTTCGTGTTGGTCTACTATTTGTGTAAACTATTTTTCTCCACGTGTTCTAACCATTTGACAAATTCAGCGTTTTGCAGAGAAATATGCAGATAATGGCGAAGCCGTTGAATTTCGAAACCTGATTTCAAAATTTTGCGTGGCAACTGCAAGCAGTTGCTTCTTCGGAGTGGAGACCAACGCATTACAGGAAAAAGAAACGGAATTGCAGTTAATGTGTAAAGAAATTATGGAGCCCCCACTGACCTTTTTTTGGGCAAGAATGATACGCCTCTTTATGCCCAAAGTCTATAAAGCTTTGCAAATAAAAGTGATGCCGCCAAAGGTAAGTTTATACAAATTACGTACTCTTCTACATGACCTAGAATTCTCAGACACAGACTAGCTCGCGTAAATCCCGTATATCGTGTAAACGATTGCTTATGCATTGTCCTAAAAATAGATAATAAAAGTTGCAGAATAATTTTAAAAATCATATATCAGACAGGTAGTATAATTGGTGTACGATTATAAACATGCCGTAATAAGTCATTAGTCAAAGCATTGACTTCCCAATTCCAATGAGTTATGCGATTATTACAATGCATTTTCCATACAAAGTAATTTACTTTTAACTTTGTTACTTCAATTTTATTCTATACAAAGTCGTTTGCTGCCAAATAGAACGGTGTGTTTTCTGAATCTCGAAAAGGATTATTAAATAATTTGTCGTGTTTAAAATGAGACACAAAGTATATAGTTTAATTCGTACTTTTAACATGGTACAAATTTGTTTCATTACCCGGTATAAAATTAATGAAACAAGATTTATACATGCATAGCTATAATAAAAACGATGTTTGCGTATCATTTCTTTCATATCTGGAAGACACAAACAGTGTCAACGTGTATTAAAAATCTAAGTATAATGGGTACCAAATACTTACAAACTGACTCTATATTTATAAAAGTAAAAACCTATACACCCAGTACTACTTATGGGATCTATAAATAAACCTTTCGTTTTGTTTCTTTTTTTTTATGTGCATCTCAAGGCTGCGGCATACATTATAAATATCGCGAGGAACGTAATTGCGCACAGAAGGAAGTATAACATAAATCAACCGGATTTCCTTCAAGCATTAATAGAGCTGCAAGATAAGATGTCAGAAAAGACATCGACAGAAGGGAACGATACTGGTACTTCAATTGTCGCGGTAAAAATAATTCGTTCGTGGAAACCTCTAACACAGTCCTACGTGTTTCAGTAATCAGCGAGGGTGTACTCTACACTCAAGCATTAGCGTTTCTCGTCGTTGATGTCGATAGCTCGTCATTGATGGCGAGCTTTGCCGCGCATGAACTTGCAGCGAACCCAGATGTGCAGGATAAAGTGTATGAGGAGATACGTGCCAACGTCAAAAAGTACGGTTCTCTTTCATACGACGCACTTTCAAATATGGAATATTTTGACTGCGTTATCAATGGTAAGCATAAAATTACTCCCGATAGACCCGCAATTTTTTCGATCATAGATTTAAAGCAATATCGAAAGATAATTACATTTAAGAACTTGTATTGTATGAAATTCGGTAGAGAAATCAATTGTTTTAAGGTCTCTTATGTTTATTTATTTAATTATCTTGTCTCTCTCTCGATTTACTCGTTATGGAAACTTTTATGTAATTTATGAGAATTATACGAGAGGCGTTAAATGCGAAGAGTAATTAAAAAGAAACAGCGTCTTGTGAATATGTCCGCTACAACGCGTATTCTTTTGAGCTATTTACACAGTGAACGTATTCTAACGATCACCCCCGTATGCTATCTTATACTACATTATTGCGTATCAAATATAACCTCGATCACTTATATTGAACTCAATTTTCGTTACCACGTAATACAAAAACCTTGTAAAAGAACAAGACTTTGCATTTGTCGCTCTCCACTACACACGTGATGTTCTTGTCTACGACTGTCAAGCGTTCCTTAACAACAGTAGTCATGATTGAGCATACGCAATTTATCGATTTTTATCTTTGTATCAATATCATATGAGTCGTTTATTTTGAAAATGACCTAAGTCCATTTATATTTCAATCGAGGTATTTAGGAGTTTGCGTTTAAAAAAAATACAAAATTGACGCATAGGGTACTGATGTATTACACTACTCAAGTGAGTTAAATTTACAATCCCTATTCAAATAATAGCAATTATTAACCAGATAATATGCATTTCTTGCCATAAATGGAGTAAAGCCATTTTTTAAATTAAGAACTAGATTTCTTATAGCATTTAAAAAAGCCCAAGTCCATTCAACATAATTTAAAATGTTTAAATTGAAAAAACTTCGCTCAATTTATTATATATTTCTTTACGACACTTCAAATACACGGTTTATGCTATTGAGGTAATGTAAATATATAAATTACATAACAATTTACTGCTCATCTACATTTTGTGTATGCAGGATGGGTTTGAAGAAGCCTTGGTGCTCCTACGGTATATATCGTAATAAGTTCATCGTGTCCTTATATTTTACTGCTATAATTCGTCTTATATTTTTATAAAGTGGTGCCAATAAAATATTTTCGAATTTTCTTGGTCCATCCCTACGTGGTAATAAATCCAGGAGTTTAAACTCTGCATTCTTATTCATTCATATCTTGCAGAAAAATTTACATGGTTCATTTCTGAAAAAGGGCATCAGGCATATTTTTATCCGATTTATTGTTTCTCCGTTAGAATTCTGTACCCCTTTAAAAACTACGTCCAACAAAAATCTTGTTGATATGAAATCATCTTGTATCACTTTATTTCGAATAAAGTCATTCTTTTATGGCACTTTTTGATGACTTTATAACAATCTTAAGAACAAACGGTATTATAATTAATACTAATTAACAAAAATGACTCACATCACTGCCTTCTGACATTTGGAAACTCGCACTTTTGGACATTATCAATAATGTTTGGACTTGGTTGAGTTGGACTTTTGGACATTATCAATAATGTATTGGACTTGGTTCAGTTTTAATGTAATGTTTTCAATTATTGAAATAACTGCAAAAATTGATCTATCTAAAATTATAGTATCTTGTAAAAATACTTAACCGCAAAATGTTTTTTTATGACAGCTAACTTAAAGTTATACACGTTAGTGCTGTTAGAAGAAAACAATTAACAAATGGACTTGGGCCATTTTCAAAATAAACGGCTCATATAAGTGCTAAGCATGTTGCGGCGATATTATAACATTTCAAAGAATTGCCGCTAATTATATGGATGATAAATATTTTGAATACAACTTTATTAAGATTAATTAAGTGAATTTTTGTGTATTTGTTTATCTACAAAATTTGATCGTATGAAATATGCGCAAGGATCGAAATTTTGCTTCAATTCCTTTCAATCTCTCTTTTCTAACTTCATCATAATGTGGAGACGTTTAAATTATTCAGCAATTCTAAAGAATTATGATACATCTTACTGTCAAAATTCAAAGTACTAATTCTGTAATTACAAAAGTTCGAGAATTTAAAATTAAGTGCCCAGACATATGTACCATAACCATTTGTCAAACTCTTAATATATATTAAAACTATCAAACCATTTAAGAGATTGAAGTCTTTAAAAAATATTATAAAGATTCGAATAAAAACACTGCATCACATATCTTAAATGTTTTAAGATTAAACTGACCTCCATGTGTAAAAAGAAATTAGAGGTGTAACTTGAAATTATTGAACAAAATTTTGCCATCTATCCGTGCTTGGCCGAAACATGTCGAACAAATATAGCAAGTAGTAGAGTTGATATACCAAAACCCGCCATTAGCTGCTTACTTATCATCCGATGATCACCAAAAGCAACATTTTTTTTGTTCACAACAATTTACGAAGCACTTATTAAAACTACAAACGATTATATAGAATCACAGACGAGGTATAAAATAGACCGATCATATTGTGCGTCAAAAATGAGGGTATTAGCTTTAAACATTGAATAAATATCCTTCGAGAAGAAACTTTTTGCATCTTCGTTGCTTCGTTGAAGTAACTGGTGAAGCAATTGATATTTGGGAGACATACAAAGTAACTAAGATGCAAAAGTTTCTTCTCGAAGGACATTTTTTCAATGTTTAAAGCTAATACCCTCATTTTCCATCTCCTTATACTGCCAATAACTTATATCAGGTTTCGTAATATCATATTCTCCAGTTTTTATGAACAATGCTACAATGTACATCAATATGTATTACATCGGCCATGATTATAAGTTTCTGCGCAGTTTCTAAATCACGCGCATATTAAGCGTAGAATCGGTAAATCAGGCTCAGCCGGTCCCTACCACTTGGCACCTCCACGATCGCATTCCAGCTTCTCCTTGCCACCCTGCAGGGGTTATGGAACAAATTATTGATTCAGTGTGTACATGTACAACATTTTATTCTTGACGACATTTCTTCAATAAAAAAGAAACTTAACGTGATTTTGTGATTGAAAATGAATGTGTGGTGTGAGATTCAAAAATAAATTTGCAGTGTAAACTCTGCATACAATAGTAAATTTAGAAATTAAATTGAGTTCGTCTAAAGTACGACCGGAATCAATTATTTTTTCCTTCATCCCTGAAGGAGAGCAAGAAGAATCTGGAATACGACCGTGGAGGTGCCAGGCGGCAGAGACTAGCTGGACCTGATTTATCGACCGTAGAATCGACATACGCGCGATTTACAAACCGCACAAAAACTAATAATCAAGATCGTCGTAATATATATGGATATATTGAGTTGTATTGTTCAGAGAAACAGCCGAATATAATATTACGAATCCTGATATAAGTTATTGCCAGTTCAAGGAGATGAAAAAGAGGATGCTAGCTGTAAAAATAGAAAAAATGTCCTTCAAGAAGAAACATTTGCATTTTAGTTGTTTCGTATAGGAATTTCGTAAGGAGCGGCAGTATGTTTTAAAGAACGAAAAGGACCGTTAGTTATTGCGAAACGTCGCCCTAGTGAGTCTTATTACAAATTCGCAAATAATATTATATATTTCGAATAAAAACTTCGCACGGACAAAAAGTATTTTGTATTTGGACAATTGGTGAAGCACTTGCATATACGAATAGATTTCATTTCGAAAAGACCTGTTAATATGGAAGCTCTTACCTTATATCTATATTAATATTGACATATTAATATTGTACGTATTGTAGGAGAGGGTTTTTAATAATAATAGAAGTGACCATGCACGCTGCATCAATAATTTGTTCCTCGACACCTGAAGGGGGGCAAGGAGAAGCTAGAATACGACCGTGGCGGTATCAGACGACTGGGGCCAATCGGCCCAGATTTATAGACTCTGTGATCGACACGCGCGCTATTTACAAACTGTGTAGGAATGTATAATTATGGTTTTTACAATACACGTTGACATATTTAATTGTATCATAGAAACGTGGAAATACAATATTATAGAGCCTAATATAACTTATTGATAGTCTAAGAAGGTGGGAAAAGAACGAAATATCTTTTAAAATTGGAAAAATGCCCTTCAAGAAGAAGGTTTTGCCTCAGAATTATTACAGATAATGATTTCCTAATATTAATTGATTGATTGATTATTCCAATGTAAAATAAATTGTAGTTCAGTCAAGAACCGTGCCATAACCTTGAAAAGAACCATTTTACAACTCTGAAAAAGTGCATTATAGCTCTGAAAAGTAACAATTAATAATCAGTCTTTGCACAATTACTTGATTTAATTTTTTTAATTGATAAATGTTACGAAATCATTATCTGTAATAATTCTGATGAAAATGTTTCTTCTTGAAGGGCATTTTTCCAATTTTAAAAGATATTTCGTTCTTTTCCTACCTTCTTAGACTATCAATAAGTTATATTGTGCCCTATAATGTTGTATTTCCATGTTTCTATGAATAATACAATTAAATATGTCAATGTGTATTGTAAAAACCATAATTATACATTCCTGCGCAATTTGTAAATAGCGCGCGTGTCGATCACAGAGTCTATAAATCTGGGCCGATTGGCTCCAGCCTTCTGACACCGTCGTATTCTAGCTTCTCTTTGCCCCCTTGAGGGGTCCTGAAAAAAATTAATGGGTCCGTCTGTACACTATGACTCTTACAATATTGCCTTTTCACGATGTATCATCACAGATCTCTGAAAATCGGTTTATAGACCCAACGTAGTCCGCAAACTGTATACTTACCTCTTAGCAACGACTGGACTTTCAAGTGCACTTTATTTATACAGCAGTGTTCCATGCAACTCCTCGTTACCAATTGAACACCGCAATCTGTCTCTGATAGTGCTTTACATTGTGAAATTACATGAGAATAGAGTGATAAATGAATGAATTATAATATCTATGCGTTTTCATGTAATGATTAAAAAAATGTATTAAGATAATAGAGGAGCACACGCTTTAATATTTAATAATACAAGTTATATATTTAATACATGGTACGATGCATAGCTCTCATCATGGAGGTACTATGCTCATGGTACCGCTATATGTACTATTTAAAATGACGACATGCGCGAAAGTCATTATAGTGGTGTACTGGACGTAGTGAAGTGTTCTCCGTAAATCACTATAGTGACGTAACAAAGCTAAAACTTTAAGAACCTCTGATAAAGACCAATATTTAACTATAATGCTTACCGCTGTCTTATTCTATTCCATACCGATATATCGCATTCAGACTATGTAGAACTTTTCTTACAAAACGAAAATTTAAAAGGAATTGTTGCTTACTTATTATGAAAATCGTAAAACGTACATTAAAAGCAAATTATAATACCGTGGCGGGATAGATCCTGCATGGCTTGAACAAAAATAAAAAATAAGTCCAAAAATAACCAAAAATCGGTCCGGCACGGAACATGTTAAGTCTATTCTGAAATAATTTTGATAGGAAACAGATTTATAATTAAAAATTGTTAATTTTGTGTTGATTTATAAAGTATACAATATAGGGTTACGTATGGAATAGCATATCGGATAAATGGCCTCCACGGCTTTGCTGGCACATACTCACTCTTTTGTTGCAATTTCCAAAATCTTGCGGGGTTTTTGGAACATCCTTTATAAACCGTTGTCTATCTATGAATTATAATAAATATTTTCGATAATTTGTTTTTAAAAGACGTGTAATATAGTCTGATTAAAAAAAAAATACAAATATTTTTCAGAATCCCTTAGGAAATATCCGATTAGCGGAATCATGTCACGAAGATGCACCGAGACGTACAAAATACCTAACACCGATATCATTATCGAGAAAAACACCAAAGTCCTGATACCCATCAGTGCAATCCACCACGATCCGCAATATTATAAAAATCCAGAGAAATTTGACCCGGACCGTTTTCTAGGCCGAAACCGAAAGATTCGCAACGATGAAACCTTCATAGCCTTTGGCGCAGGGCCACGAATGTGCATAGGTAATTCAAGCACTTATCATACTCTATATACGTGTACTTATGTTTTGCTATCCATTATTGCTTCATTACTTACAAATATTTGTTATATAAAACTATTACGTGTACAACTTTGCTTCCATCGTTTATTTCCCGAAATTCGAGGCTTTACTGTAAAAAACTGGTTATACATTTATGATTCACAGTATTGTCTATCGATGGCCATTATTTTTGCTCATCTTTTGGGCTGTGTACGAATCCCGCGTTGAAAAAATCACTACATACCGCTAAAGTCATCTATAGGAAAACGTCAAAAGCAAAGTTGTATACCCAATACCTGTGGTTTGCAATTCTTCCAGTGGGATCTTTCTGTACCGACCTTCTTCTTTGTTTCAAGCTTCATAAAATTATTTTACTGTAAGATTCTATACGTTAAAATGTTTTTATCGTTCTAAGACTTGTTAAACATTTCATGCAGCACGTACAAACCATTAAACGTAAAAAAATTAATATTACTAATTACGTTATACTATAATTTACCTTTTATCTACAACAAGTATACAAACGTTTTACTGATTTCTAAAAGTTTTCGTTAATATCATTTGGCCTAGAAATCTATTGTTTAAGGTGGGTTCTGAACCACCAGAGCTGCAATATACATATTATATCAGATGGGAAAACCAGATGTAATGGAACGGGATTCAAACCCGGATCTCCCGCGTGGGAGTCCGTATAATCTATTACGCACTTTTATAATAGTTCTGCAAATTGAATTAATCAATCCACAATTTAATTAATTTAACTAATCGATAGATAAAAATCATTAAGAAGGATACAAAGTGCATAAACATCAACGCATCAATGCTAACATACCGTATTCACTTCGACGACATTTCGGTTATCATATGCCGATTTTACCTGGCGCCAAGGAGATTGATATTATATAATATATTCAGTCGGCACTGAAATTCAAACTTTTTGTAAGATAAGATAAGATCCACAAGAAATCTGGTAAAACTCGTTTCATTAGGATCCTCGCTCCCCGCTCACAATATCATACTTACCCCCCCTCTCTCTCTCCCTCTTTCATTCGTTGAATTGAGTTCGTCTTGCATTGAAATCTCCACCCGCGTGGTAACCGCGTGCGAAATTATTTGCAAACAATTTAATGAATGCGATGACCTCTGAATTTGCATAATATTTTCACAATCAAATAACATGGATGCAGATCGCTGGGACAGTTGCTACTTCTCAAAGGCACTTGGAATCCCTCGACAATGAAAACAATAAAATTACATAGAAATTTATCATTTTAGCATAGCTGTTGTCACCATTCATAATTAACACAATTAGTAAACAAAATAAAATACATACATGTCTTTTATAATAACTGTATTTTAGTAATTAAGTAATTATTATCAAGTTACCTTGGTTTCTTGATATTTATATTTATTCTTATATTTATCTTCGTTTCTATATATTTATTTTTATTCTCAGCATCCAGGTTTAGTTATATGAAAATAAAAACGGGTCTGGCAACTTTCTTAATGGATTATCAAATTACACCAAGTTTGGAAAAGTCCACGCCTTTGGTTTTCAAGAAAAGGGCTATGCTCTTGACCAGCCAAAATGGAATTTGGGTAAACATCAATCGCCGTCGTAAAAACACTGGCCAATAATATTGAGCGCCGGACACGTCAGAGATTTATATTCTTAAATGCAAGTTGCAGGATTATCGTCGGAGAATATCGTTTGTAATAATGTCCATTTTAGAACACATATAAATATTTCACTAACAATATGATATTTCAAGCATATATGGTTTAACTATAAAATGCTTATCGTGCATTCTTCATACTCTATAGCTATTAGTTTACGTAAACTTACTGATAAATCCTTGCATGAATAAACACATATCTTTCTTTTTACAGACTTCTAAGAAATTAAGCTAGTAACCCAATAGTAATCGCTGATAGTAATCATTTTAATTACTGGCTCGATCTGAAAATCCGTGCCGAACGTGCACTTTCCTATTCGATAAGCCCGTCCGTTTTGTAGAAAGCGCATACGCAGAAAGAAGCAAAAGCTATTTTTTAATAACACTAACTAATTTCTGTTGATATTCAATTTCAATTTAATTTTTTTCTGAGCATTAACACCAGGTATAAGAAAATCTCCATGAATGTCGCTGTGAAATTCTTTCTTATATGTCGGCGCACTGCTCCTACGCCTATGCTATCTAATTTGAATCCAGCCAAGTGTACGATATGGCACAGAATACGGCGCACGGTGGAACTGATTTGAGAAGAGTTAAAAGCTGGACCATTCTTAATGCGATAACATATTTAAACAAATTTTTTTAACTTTTTAACTTTTTAAAACTTTTTTTAGCTGAAATACGTATTAACGCATTAAGGTAAATGCACCAGTAGTTGACACTGTACCAGTATTCGACACTTTTAAAAAAAGGTAAAGAAATAAGAAAAACGCAAGCTAGAATATATCAAACCTTATTAGTCTATATAGTGTCGCTCTTCAGCTGCTTAAGTACGAAATAGTGTGCATAGTCCGCCATTGAGAAGTGTTATAGCGACCGATTAATCAAACGCGTGTGCGACTCTTACAATTTTTACGTATTTTCTTATACGAATCGTTAAGGACTTAGTTAAAATGAGTTGCAAGTTTGTATTATTTAATCATTATGGCTAAAAAATGCATTTGTTTATGTTGTGTGAAACTTGAAGAGAGGTTAACTCATTAAAATTGGCAACAAAGAATGGTAAATCGTATAAATTTACACCGTGCCAACTATTGAAACTTGTAATTATCTATGATTCAGTAGTCGACATGGTGTGTCAACTATTAAATTACTAAGTGTCAACTACTGATTTTGCTCCTCTGTCAATTTTGAGTTGCCTCCTACGAAGAATAACTTTAGAAGTCGCAGTCCCGCTGCATAAAATTTCGTATAAAACGGCAGCTGTGAAATTAAATTTTTTTTTGTAAACTTACTCATGAAAAATCTTTATTAAACCTTCAATAAATTTCTGTATTTATACATTACCAAAATGAGTTCATTAACTGGTTTTCTCCCTGTCTCAACTACTGAAGCAAAAGAATGTTAAGTATTGAATATTTTGTTTTTGCTGGGTGTCAATTACTGAATCAAATTTTACTTTTAGAAAAAAAAAATAATTTTCCAACCACCACCAGAAACGAATTCTTGTGGTAATATAATAGAGGAATAGTTTGTGCAGTGATTAGTAATTATACATTTCACATAAAGTGAACTTAGCCTCAGCTATGTGAACGAATAGGCAAAAAAACTCTTAAAGTGTCGACTACTGGTACTTTTACCTTAGCAAGGTATTGTCGATAAAAATGAGACCAAATGCGATATATTTATGACTAAATTTTTGTATCTAACACTTATTCTACAAACTCTTTTAATTTTATTATCCCCTTGGATATATTAGAAAAACGAATTATTAGTCACATTTTTAATAATAATGATAATATTAAAATATTTAGTAAAATGCATAGACGATTACAGGTCAACTGTTTTAGGTCAGGATTAGTCCAACTGACAGTAAAACCATTTTGCATAAACCATCTTCATTACATGCCACTGTTGTGCAAAACAAAAAGTGAAACAAAATTTTTTTAAATTATAAAATTCTTCCGTAAATTTTACTTTACTGCATTTAGTTTTTATTATTCATCTCATGCCTTCCCCACAAGTATCTGATTTCCTGTCAAAATACACTTCGCCTACGCATGAACGACAATTCAACCTTATGCTTCTACGTTATTAGTCAACTTCTTTCTTGTTGGCTTCATTCAAATCTTGTCTCCTTTCTCGTTATTGTCGCACCGCACCCTATGCATTCAGCAAAAATTGTAGAAATATATGTTATATTTGATATGTAAAACAATGTGTAATATTTTATGTATTTTTATAGTATCTCATACTTTCAATTCGATCAACACCTTCACAAAATCTATTAATCAATAAATATGAAATACGTAAATGTGATCGTAATTATATAATGTTTAATCTCATTTTGGTCGGCAAAATCTCACAAGCATGCTAAAAAAGTTTATAAACAAAAAAATTAAATACAAAAAGTTGATGACAACACTTTTTAGGCTTGTTTAAATGTTTTGCTTGCTTCACCTCACATTTGATCTAGCTCTTTTGTCCAGAGTTTTTATTTTCTTCGCTATCGCTTTATTCGGTAGACTACAAAGGCAAGCGATACACTTGGAAAACCGTATCTCCTCCCTCGAGAATGTCGCAAATCGTATTCATCCCGAGCAATATTCTTAGAGGGTTTATTGTAGTTATTTTGACTGATTTCATCAAAACACATTTCAAATTCAACGTTTCATCGGCTCTTCTCTGATGGACAGTATCAGCGGCCACAGTAAATGTAAGAACATAGTAATCGATTACTACATTTGCAGTTTGTCACTTGTGAGTTTACTTTTCCAATCCATAATTGTTATTATTTTGGTGATGGTAAATAATTCTTAGATATTGTGAAATCTCTCTTATCTTTCAGTACTAACATTGGCTTTGTAATTTAATGTATTGTGCACCAAGGTGAGCGCAAAAGTATTAACAGTATATAAGTATGTACAGCGTTAATAAAAATCATGTTAACACTTAAATGACAAAACAATTATTGAACATATATAATATAAGGTCTTAATCTGTTGCTCAAAAACTTATTCCATTTATGCGTTATCATAATTTTGGCTAATCTGTACAATTGCACAGGTACTGACGGAAAGAGAATTCATTTATAACTTCATCCTGTCCTGTCAAGGTTTTATCTATATATTCTCCAAATCTTTTCATTTATGTATCATGTCATAATTGTTCAAAATATACAGTGATTTTGTTTTAACAGTAAACTTTTGTTGTAATCATTAATACTCACCAAACTCAATACTCACCACATCGCGACAACAGCAATCCTAGCGATCCCCTTTAGCTCTCGAACATGAAAACAATAAACTTTATTTTATTTATTCTTTCTTTACGGATCCAAACAATTATTTATGAAACAAAATTGATAAACATCTATCCTTCCATTTTCAAATCTTGTTCCTTGTTCAAGTTACTAATCAGATACGCTGGAATCTCGACAGCGCGTTTGATATGTAGCAAAATAAAATTTGGGAATTTGGCGAAAGGCAATACCCGCGAAGTCTATGTAAGTGATACGATCCGAAAATTGCGAGAAACCAGGCACTCAGGTGGGAAAACACGAACAGTAGAAACGAGACAACATAGATTATTGCGGAAGTAGAGTCAACACGAGCGAAGCTCATCTTACGTGTTCTAAAAAGTGACCCAGGTCCTCTATAACCTCAGGAGTATCGACTTTGTTATAACCACATTACGTAATTGCGCATCTTGCTAACTGCAAATCTAACTAATTTGCAACACCGTTTATCACCACTAATATTCCACAGTCAAAGATAAATATCCAGTTACAATTCACCTAAATGTATTGCGATATGTCTTAGACGAACAATATTTAATATATGTACACAGATTCAATTAGATATTATTTATGTCGTATTAAGTCTAACGCTGCTAACTTACCAGGCCACTATACATAGTCACTCTACATTTTATAACACTTGGAAAAAATATTAACCACACATTACGTAAATTAATTCACATTTTCCTTATATTTTTTCCTGGTGTGTCTTTGCTAAAATCCTAATCTCCTAAAAAAAGGCTTACCTCGTATCCACACCAAGTCTCTCTTACCTCATGATGCTCCTATGTTATCATTAAAATTCTTCTTACTCTTGTTAGAATCCGTGGTACGCTGAAAATGAATTAATTTAGTCAATTCAACCACTTCACATAAGAGCGAAGGACATGTATGGTTACAATGGGCGCGCAACGTGCATCTCTTTTTGAAGGACTAACAACCGTTGAGGGATACGGTCATTTTCAAAAGTGAATAGCAATAAAAACCAGGTAAATAGAAACAAACACCCATAACCAAACACGGACGTACACGTTCGAAAATTTCATGAAATTCCTTTATCAAACACGAAATGAATATAAATTCTAATAAACAGTCAATATCTAAAAATTGATCGTTAGAGACCATGTTTGAACACGAAATTCCTGTGCCAAAGGGGGAGAGAGAGAGAGAGAGAGAGAGAGAGGGAGAGAGAGAGAGAGAGAGGGAGAGAGGGAGAGAGAGGAATGAGTACACGAGCGGTTTGCGAGTATTAATAAGACAATTTATATCTTCCTTAATATTGATGAAACACAAGATCTGTAACCGAAACTAATCGAAACAGTATTTAAGTAATCAAACTTCTGTTAACCGGTGCTTTTCATTCAACATTATGCAGCGCAGAGCCATTCCCAGTGATAGACTACGGCATATAATAATGAAGTATAGTAAATGATCTGCTCGAAAAGCGTAAAAGGAAATTTTGCAAAAAACGGTTACACCGTCAGAATGTAAAAAATTCAGGTGGAGGTACACATCAACATCGGTAGTACAATTTCGGCAATGTCAAAGGATTGGTACTTCAATAATAAGGATGTTTTACACGAATTTCCGTTATTGCCAGTCGCAAATATTGTCATTGTGGTCATTGGAACAAGATCAGTTCGTATCATGCGACAACTTTATGTACAAGCCGGATAGAAAATGCATATGCATCTTTGTAATTGTTCCGAATTTAATTCGACAGTGAGATTCACATCGATCAGCCTGCTAGTCTGTTTATGGAAGGTACCTTCTTGTGGCTCAAAGTCTCCCGATCGACTCTTGTCAGCCCTCCATCTTGCTACGGAAGTATCGCTTACCCCTAAGGTCGTCGAATGTAAATCTACTCGCAATTTTTTTCAATAACGAACCACGTCCTCTTTACCGCTATGGAAAATTCTCCTACGAATTTACTTTAATATACCTAGTAGTCTAAATTGAACAGGAGACCGTCGATGAAATGTGAAAAAATCCATTATTTACGTTGCGTTCTTGGGTGCAGGACCTCATCAAAATACAAGGCTAAGAAAATCAAAATATAAAATTTATATCAAAGGTAAAATTATTATGTAGAAAAAACAGTAATGATGATATGACTAAATTGTAAGGGACTTGCATGTAGAGAAAACGAAAAGTGGCTAACATTCGAACATCGTACATACTTTGTGGGATAATTTTCAACCACACGAGGGATAAGAACTTTGTACGTGTGTCATAATTTACATTTGCAATATGTTAGAATTTACATTCAGCTTGCTATACCGAGCTATTCCGAGGATTGGCATCTCGCAGGAGATTCAGGCGACGTCGCTCGAAACTCGACTTAAATCTCTTTACGGCCGCAACGGACGGTCGATAACTATTGTAATCTACAAGTTACAAAGTTTCAAGTTTTCCTGACCCAACTGCGGGAGATTATCCCACTTCTGAAGTTTGTGGAAGAGAGATATGCTATCCCACTACTTAAATTTATCGGGAATAAAAACAATAAAACGTCAGAGATACTCAGGAGTCTTCGAAAGACCATTTAAATTATTACACAGCGCGCAATACTATAAGACAGAGAAATATATAGATATTTGATTTGAAGGAATTACAAGTGTTCGTTTATATTACGTGTCACGCTACATCGTCTCAACGGTACGTGAAGCACGAAACCCCATCGTAATCAAAATATACCGCTCGCTATTGCCGCGCTAGAGGCGTAGCGTAAACTCTTACACAACTAAAGCATTTTATACCTCAAACGATACAAGCTCATACGCCATAGGCGCCATGATAGATCAAAGGGACTCGGAGGAATACTTAAAACCAATTATATCCGTCAGTCGATCATTGCGGAGATCGGAAACCCGATACTGTGTGACAGAAAAAAAATTGTTGGCGATTGTGTGAACGCTCGAAACATTTTGGATATATTATGTAATAGGCTCAAAAATTATCCTTTCCGCCGATCACAAATGTTTGACATTTATACTAAATATTTGACGCTTAAACCAATGTTTGATCTTTGCTCGTGCAAGAATACGATATTGAAATTCATTAGTGCCCGGGTAAAAAGAACATTGCAGCAGATGTTTTGAGTAGGTTATCACTATAAGTTGTACAATTATTTGAGCAATTGACTGATCAGCAACGCGAAGATCCTAAATTAATCCTAAACCTACCAACCACTTTCTGGACATATTTATGAATACCACGTATTTTCTCAAAGAAAAAGACTATTAAGAAGAGATATCGATAGACCAAACGAACGATTCCAACTCTGCAGTAGAATAATGGAAAATCTCGAAAAATGCCCTTTTACAAAGTACAGCAATTTTTCTATGAAACGACAGACCGGTCATTTTGACAGTTTCGGTAAGTTTAGTGATAAATAAGTTAATCAATCGACTAGAACAAGGAGATACTTAGCACCACGGATTAATTCAACCACTGATTAATTATGCCAGAAAAACACCGAAAGTCGATGGAAAACAATTCTCCCAACTTTGTTTATATGAATTCTTATTTTAGAAGTACATCAGTGATATGCGCATGCGACCGAGGAAGAACGTAGGCAGTTCATTGGTGAGTACTGCTATCCTAGACTAAATGAGATTGTACGATAGAGATTAAAAACTTGCAACCCGTACCAACACACAAAGCTCAGAATATATCCACACACATCGCAGAACAAGCGATTATTCCAAAAGGACGGGACACCTCCTTTCGATCGATTTTTATGGTCCTTTACAACGATTTCGGGGGGGGATTCCCATAAATTGGTTATAGAAGATTCTTTCACTAAATACGTCCTACGAATTGGCGTCATTGCCAATATTTATTACAACTCCATTATTACCGAATTTACATTACTGTAAAATTTCAGGTCACACATGTCTATACCACACTTTCCTGGAACGTGGTTGATCGGATTGATAAGTTGATGGAATCTTTAAAGAAAGAGCGTTTGGTTACATAATAAGCTTTTTGCAGTAAAATACCTTTATTTAAATATTTAATTCAATATGAATTTCTTTACTTGGAGTTTCCTATCATCTCGTGTCCTACGTATTTATTAACGATTTATCAAACTAAAGTGCGTTTTTCTCAATTTTTCCAGTATGCTGACAAATCAAGATTATCAGGGTTTAAGGTAATTATTTTTAGGCTCCACCGCTTTCTCAACTACCTTGCCAGATCTAACACTACTGGATTAAGATTCACGACCACAGATGAGAATACTAAACGAGGCGGAAACATACCCCGTATGAATTCCTCTCCGTATGACTATGTCTAATAAGGTAAGAAACTATTGAAAAAGACATGGTGCGAAATTACAGTGCCGAGTGACAAAGTGATCGCATCACAAAGTTACAAAATCAGAGTGCTCTGCTAGCACACCAGAGTCTCCATACTTAACACGTTAAGCGCCACGTCGGTCACCGGTGAGTGACACTGGACTTTTCGTTTAGGCCGCATCAGTCACCGGTAATAGACGTCTAAGCATCGAACATCTTCTAACGGAGATTTCCATATAAATTCGCGTAGTACTCAACGTGTTAAAAACATAAATGTAATTGATTAAAACAAGGTAAACAAAGGTGAGGTTTGCTTGTACATTGATTGCTGAAGATTCTAACATTTTGCATTAAATTTTCCGTCATCTTTGAACCTAACATTCCTGAATTTGTATTATAATATTAAGATTATGAGCGAACGCAGGATACAGAGCCAAAAGAGTATTTATTGTGATTGAAAACAGTGACCTGAACCATCTGTTTATACTCTAAGCTCGACAGATAACCATGGCGTGAACGGAACGACACGTAAAACCGATGTAGCGCTTAACATCTTAAGCAAGAAAACTGGTCATATCCTATCCCGTCTAGTAGTAAAAGTCAGTGATACACAAGAAGTCAATAATTTGTTCCGCGACCTCTCAAGGACAGCAAAGAGAACTTGGAATATGACCGTGGCGGTGTCAAGCGGCAAAGAACAATTTTCCCACATTTGTAGACCCTGTGATCGCCACAAACGCGATTTACAAACTACACAGAAATATATAATTATAGTTGCTACGATGGACATTGACATTTTTAATTGCATTATTCATAAAAACGTGTAAATACAACATTGAAGAACCTAATGTAACTTATTGCCTGTCTAAGAAGGTGGAAAAAGAACAAATTATATTTTAACATTGAAAAAATGTCCTTTAAAAAGCAACATGTGCATTGTCAAGAATCGTGCCATAGCTCTGAAAAGTAGCAGTTCATAGCCCCAAAAGGGTAATAAATTATAGCTCTAAAAAAAAGCAACTAATAATCGATCCATGATTCGCGCGGTGCAACTAACTGATTTTGTATTTTCAATCAATTAATGTTACCAAATACGTAATAACTCTGATGCAAAATTTTCTTCTCGAAGACCTTCTTTTCAATTTTAAAAGATAATGCATTCTTTCCCAGTCTTTCTTTACTGGCAATAAAATTAGAACAAAAATTAATATACAGAATGGTACGGAAATATTTTATACGTGCATATTTGTTATTAAGATCAAGGTAGGAAAGAAATGTAATAATATAAAACGTAGAGTTAGTCGTTCATAGATTTTTCTTGAATAAATTTCAAAAGTTATATCTCCTAAATGATTATTTTCTACTTGATCACAGAGAGGTATAATTGTTCTATACATTTTAGAACCCATCGTAAGACAACAGATTGTTCTTTTAGGTAATTTCGTGTTGATCTTATTTTTTTCAGTTCAAGCAAATTTTGGGAAAAAGTTTAAAAATTTCACGCCGAAGGTAACGACTATACACTTCATATCAATAATAACCTCGAGAATTTTATTAGTAATTATCAATGATGGAAACACGACTATTATTAACACCTCTTATAGCGTAATTAATGAAATTCGTTTTAGCATACATACTACACAAAATGTTAATAATCTTTGTAAATTATTAAGTAATTTTCTTCTATAATATATGCCTAGTAACTCAAACGCAGGTAATTTATGAAAATATTTTTATTTAATAATAACTCTGCCAGCGGATAAGATACTTGTTTAAAGAGAGCAAGAACGTTCAAGAAAAGCAAGTTTCTCCCCACTATTGAAATGAAGGTCATTTAACGAACAAGGTTGCACCAGCTACGTCTTCGCTGAAAATTGCATGCAATTCACTTGCTGCATCAGACAGTACGGAATACGATCCTAGTAAAAGATCTCAACGCGCTTAAGAATTTTCATAATTGGCAATTTAACTTGAGCAAAAATGTTACAAATATTTCTCGTAACATTATTGGTCTTGCTTTGGCTGTACTACCTTTTGAAGAAAGACTATAATTACTGGAAGAAAAAGGGTGTTCCACAGATCACACCAAGATTGTTCTTCGGAAACGCAATGGAAACTATTCTCCTAAAGTCAAGTTCAATCGAAGAGTACGGCAGACTATATAAGGAGTACGAAAATGAACCTTTCGTTGGGCTTTACGAAATGAATACACCGGTGCTTCTGTTGAGGGACCCTGCATTAATCAAACAGATTGCGGTACAATACCATTCTCATTTTCAAGGTAAGCATAATAAAACTAACCACGTCGATATTTTCTATGTAAACTCGCCACATTTTATATCAGATCGAGCTGGTATGATTCTCCCTGAATGCTAACTCTATGAACCAAGAGTTCATCGACAAACTTTATTAGCTTTATTAGCACATTTATTAGATAAATATGCTTTATAGGCATATTGAAATTTTAATAAAATCTAATTGGAATTACTATACATTTCATTACCGTTCGCATTCGAACACAGTGACTGGACAGAAAACATTATCTCTTAAGACTTGAGTTGCAAGTTATCGAAAACTGTTTTGGTGCAAAGCCATACTGTTTGATGATTGAAGCTGTTGACGTCGTGCACGCTAAATCTGACTGCTCGTTGAACCAATAGTCCGTCGTGTGCGTTGACGCTGAGAGAAAAATAGGCGTGTCAATTTCTCTCTCTCGTCTCCACGATTACCCTCAACCCGGCAAGAAGGCCGTGGTGTGTATATCCTTGCTTGGGCGAGTGTCGCTGAATAGCAATTTTGGGTGATCTTTTCCGTGAACAACTGCTACTCCCAGATATGGTGGCGTTCCCAAAGGCAGATTACCTTGCCGTAGGAGGTTTTCAGAGGGTGACTAGTTGGGTGATATCACAGGATCCGAAGTCAAGGTTTGAGAATCGAGCACTCGCGATATAACAACAATGTATATATTTACACAATGAATAACAAGGTTGATTGTGAATGAGTTGCTTAGTGTAACGAATTCCTATGATTGAAATAATTAGTGGCTACATTTAGACTGATGGATTGCCTATCGAATTGTACTACAGCGTCGATTGATAGAATTCCTTGATACGATTCTTCGCTACTTTTAGATTGAGGGATCGCCTATCGGTGTGTACTCGCGGGATGTTCGACTAAAACTTCCTGTTCGTTGGAAGAACGTTGGCTACTTAACTGGCATCGAAGGTGCCAGTTTGGTGGGGCGGTCCTGCAAGAGTAGGGCTGATGGCCCCGTTAAGCGTTTTTCGCGTTTGTTAATTCATTTTTACGTGAGCAAGCATTTGTTCACCGGATATTTTATGGTTATTTGGTGACCACTCGCTCAGGTATACCTCATCGTTAATGCCCGAAGCAGTAACAGAGGCATGTCGACCAAAAATGGGTTTTATTAAAATCGTTTTTAAAAGATATCAAGACCATCGATACTTTCCTAAATTGATCGTCATTTTTTATTGCTATTGTTTTATATTTCGTAAAGCATAAACAAGACCTATTGATATATCTAGCATCGTTAAAATGAGCATATTCTCTTGCCTACATTTCTTAATTTCTTATAAAAATTGAATACGATAAATGACGTGCGTAATTAAAACACTCTTCTAAACAACACTCCTAATTTAAAAATATGTGATCAATATTCACATACTCTTTGCTTTCCTGTATAATAAGGTTATTATTTGTTTAATATTATATTGTAAGAGAATCTAACACATTATGCAAGATACGTTTTACAAGTACTCATGTGTTGATTATAGGTGTATAACATAATAAATGACGCATAAACAATTGTATGTAAACTATCATACTTTTAAGAATTATTCTAAAACGCCTAAGGTCGCTTTTAAAGACTCAACATTTATATACATTTTTAAGAACATTTTACATCCATAAACAGCATGTTACTAAGAATGGTACAGTTTCTTTCTTAGTGAGATAACGCTCTCATTTATAACGTTATTATTTAGGGCGAGGTATAGCAGTGAATGAAAAAGCGGATCCGTTAAGTGAATCTTTACCTGTCATGGTAGGACCTCGATGGCGACTACTTCGCTCAAAACTCTCCACGCTGTTCTCATCCGGAAGATTGAAGGAGATGTACCAAATTATTTTCGAAGAAGCGCAGAAATTTACAGTAATGCACAACTTTCTTTCTTTTCACCGACGTTATTTTAATCATCCATACAATTTGCAGACGCGATGATGCGTATTGTAAGTTTTGTTTGCAAGAACGATATGTCAAGCTAACGAGATTAGTTATGCAAATGATAAGACGCACGCTATTGCTGAAAGTTCTTGTGACACTGGTTTCCGACAAACTATTATAATATAGTGTCCAGTTCATAACATATGTTGCCTTATTGTCCGAAAAATGTATGAATCATAACTAGCTACATGTGTACAAATAACATTTTTTTGTTGGTCCAACATTTTTGAACAAGTAATCAGCATATCAAAAACACATTAAAATGGCTAGACTCGGAATATTCTTTATTTTTTTTTATAGTTCCTTATTTACTTTATCGCTATTTAACTTATATACGCGTGTCGAATCATAGTACCACATTAAAGATCCACAAATTAAAATCTTGAGTTGAATGAAAGCAGAATTATTTAGCAACTTTTGAGAACGCGAGAGTAACATATTAGACACAGACGATTGTGGTGTAGTGGCTGCCGCGATGGTCAACACATTTGACATAGACTATACTTGTCCTGTTTTTACTTATACTCCTTTGCTCTTGCACTTATCGACTTGCACTTTTAAAACGATTGCGCGATTTAAGTTAAACAATTTAAGCATAAAACATTAACCCAAATCTATAAAAGATAGATGCTCCATGGTACGATATGAAATAAGTAAACACAACAAATTAAAGGTTATACGAACCTCGCATTAGTTTACACAACAATCACACGATTTACGTAAACATAATTTATTAATACATAATTCATCTGCTAAAACGTAGAATACGACAAAATTTATCTATATTATCTGACATTAATCCAACTTGGTATAAAACTCCTTTCCTTTACCATATACAATATGTACTACCCTCAAAAATGTTACGCTGCCTATCATTTTTCTTGGCGCATTTTAATCGTTCCATAAATTTAGCATTTTGCAGAGAAACACGCAGACAACGACAGGGCTGTTAAATTTGACAACCTATTTATTAAATTTGGCATAAGTTCTGCAAGCAAGTGCATGTTTGGTATCGAGACTAACACACTGCAAGAGAAAGAAGCGGAACTGGAACTAATGTATAAAGAAATGGTAGACGCTCCGCTGGCTATTTCTTTGAGAAAAGTGATACGCGTCTATATGCCGAAAATGTTTAAAGCTTTGCAACTGAACATGACCCCATCAAAGGTAAGTTTATACAAATCACCTATCCTTCTACAGAGCGTGCCTAAATTTTCACTTACTACAGTAATATCTATGTTAGTGTCGCATGGGTAAGAACCCAAATTTGCAACAAATCGAGGCAATGCCTTTCCAAAATAAAGTTTAAAAAGCTCCCACTCCCTTGTTAATCGTATTTACAAGACACAAATGTATTTACTTATTTGCGAGACCGATTCTCCTTTAATTATCGGGACTAGCGTACTTAGAATACACACGCATCTATCTCACGAGTAAGGCGCAATGCAGTAATGTCTCCATTAATGTTGCCTAAGTCAGATTCTAAATTTTCAATAAATTGAGGCGACGTTTTTTTCTAAAACTACAGGCTACAGGCAAACCAAATACATAGCAAGATAAAAAAATTGGCCTAAAAACGGTTGTCGTTAACTTTTTGGATTTTATTTCTTTTTATCTCTCTAATGCTTTATAACTCATTAATGAAATTTTGTGAATAAAAATGGGGCCCAACACGATGTAGTTATGACCACATTTACTTCCTTAATACTATTATTATTAATTATTAAATAATTCAGTTGATATGGAAATAGGGAAATTACAAATCAATAAATGTAGCAATAAGCTAAAAAACATTTAGATAGAAAAAAATGAAAAAAGTTAATCACAATAGTCTTTAGACTGGTCTAAATGTCTCACTTGCCTCGCCTCCTATTTGACCTGTCTCTTTTATCAGTGGTTCCCTTTGTTTGCTACCTTCTGTGTTCAGCAAAATACAAAGGCGAGCCGCAGGTTTGAAAAACAATGTCCCCTGTTTCGTGAAAGTCACAATCCATATTCATACTGAGCAAAAATCATGGGACAAGGCACGAAATATAAACATCTACAATTAATTTATTTTTACGTGCGTTTCAAGGCTGCGGAATTTATTGTAAATATCGTCAAGAATGTAATTACGTACAGAAAAAAGTATAATACAAAGCAGTACGATCTTATCCAAGCATTAGTAGAGGTGCAAGACACGACGCCAAAAAAGGAATCAGCACAAGAAAAAAATACAGGTACTTTAACTATCGCGACAGAAATCATTTATTTACGAAAACCCTGATTTTGCTCCTGTGTGTTTCAGTAATCACCGAAGATTCAGTCTACGCTCAAGCATTAGCATTTTTCATTGCCAGTGTCAGCGGCGCGTCATTGCTTGCAGGCTTTGCTGCGTATGAGCTTGCTGCAAATCCAGAGATCCAGGATAAATTATATGAGGAGATACGCATCAACATCGAAAAGTACGGTTCCCTTTCGTACGAGGCAATTTCAAATATGGTATACTTGGATTGCGTCATTAATGGTAAGCAGAAGATCACTCTCGACTGACCTTAAGAAAGTCACGACAAAATGCATCAAACTTCAAAAATCCTTAATCTCGAGTAACAGGTATTCATCGTAGATTTTAAGTATTTCAAGGCATCCTAGTATTCTTCTCGTTTAAGAAAAAATCAAAGACGTCATGCAGAACTTCTAAATACAACTTTACCAACTATCCATGCTTCACCGAACACTTTCGAGAAGCAGAGCAATTAGCGAAGTTGATACACTGAACCCCACCAATAGTCGCTTACCGATGCATCTTTGGTTAATGAAAATTAAATTCTTTCCGTTTACAAGAATTCACCAAACGTATTTTGAGACATTTCATACATTGCTGACCATCTGTGAATTATTTTAAATGTCTTCGGTAGCTGATTTTTTGAATACACATAATTCAACCTGCTTCATATGAATACAAATTTTCATCAGAATTACTCAGAAAATATCCGACTATCGGAATCGTGACGCGAGAATGCAACGAAGCATACAAAATACCCGGCACCGATGTCATTATCGAGGAAGGCATCAAAGTCCTGATACCCATCAGAGCAATCCATCATGACCCGAGATATTATGAAAATCCAGAAAAATTTAACCCCGACCGTTTTTTCGACCGAAACCGAAAGCTTCGCAATGACGGGATCTTCATGGCATTTGGAATAGGCCCACGGATGTGCATAGGTAATTCATATATTTATTACAATCTGTATACTGACATACTTCACTTTTCCTGTATATTAACGCTACATTGCTCACAAAAAATGTATTATTTAAAAATGGTATTAAGAATTCCTCCAGGTTAATCTTTTCGTGCCAAACTTTTTTTACTCTATAAATTGATTTAAATGATTTTATTGCAAGGCTTAACATTATAATGTACGAATAACTTTAAATGTATACAACCTTTAAATGTATTTATCATTCTAAAATTAATTAAACATTCTATGGGGCACGTATGACTTATTAAACGCAAATAGGCTAATATTATTAATTACATTATATGATCATTTATCTTTTATTTATTATGCGAATGCCAATCCCTTTTTTAATATGCATTTTACCGTTCTCTAAACGCTTGTATTAATGAAAAAAAAAATAATACGTATTTCATTCTATGGTATTTTGTCATAGCATTTATCTAAAAATGAGCAGGAATATCATGTATTTATAGGAAATTTGAAAACACAACATGATATTTATTAATAAGACAAAGACAGGTATGTATCAACTATTTTAACATGCAATAGTCCATATATTCAGTCTTTTGAAATTCAGGAACAATTCCATGCAATATGACGAGTATAAATGTATTATACAACCAATCGAATTGTGTAAAAAGAAATACTAATTTATAATAATACATAGAATATTGTAGCCAATCCTCCGTTTCAAGGTCAATGCATAAGCAATACTACTGTAGTAGACTTACTGTGGCAATACTACTGTAGTAGACTAGTAGACAAGAAACCAAGGTAACTTGATATTAATTAATAAATATCTTATTTACAGTCGTTTGAATATTTTTTGTAGGCGTTTAAATAAAGTTACCTTGGTTTCTTGATACCACAAACAGCCGAAGATTGTTCGCATATTAGATATACTCATCTAAATCAAAGAAAAACTTATGTATAAATACAATAATAAGTACTTACTGAATGTATTTACAATGACTGAATGAATCTATCCATGTTCCTTTAAGGGCAGCAAAAAGAACTTGGAATATGTCTCTGTCAAACGGCAGCTACTAACTGGTCCTGATTAATCGGCCTTATGATTTACAAACTGCGTATAAATTTATAATCACGGTCGTTATAATACGCATTGACATATTTACTTATATTATTTATAGAAACACGCGAATACAATATTAAAAAACCTAACACAACTTATTGGCAGTATAAAAATATGGGAGAAGAATGTATTATCTCTTAAAATTGATAAAATATCCTTTGAGAAGAAACTTTTGTTTACGTATAACGATTTTTTAACAGGAATTTATTGAAGGAATTGAATCAGGGAGTTACGCAACATGGTCGATGGATCGATTATTAATTCCTTTTTTTCAGAGCTAGCTCTTATCAGAACTATAATTTATTTTACATTGAAACAATTGGTCCCGATTAATTACCCAAAATCGTTATACGTAATAACTCTCATGCAAAAGTTCCTTCTTAAAGGACATTTTTTCAACTTTAAAAGATTCTTCATTCTTCTCCCACCTTTTTATACTGGCAATAAGTTATGTTAAGTTCTATAACATTGTGTTCGCACATTTTTATATATAATACAATTAAATATGTCGATATACATTATAACGATCGTGATTATATATTTTTGTGCAATTTGTAAATGGTGCGCGTGGCGATCATAGGGTCAATTAATCAGGGCCACTCGGTCCTTGCCTGCTGACACCGCTAGAGTCATAATCCAAGTTTTCCTTGCTGCCTTTGAGGAGTCGTGGAACAATTTATTTCTCACCGTGTACTAGAATCATAATTTTATAGTGTACTATATCATAATTTTTTTAATTTTATTCTTAGCATCCAGATTTATTTCCATGAAAACGAAAATTGGTCTGGCAACTTTCTTAATGGACTACGAAGTTGCACCAAGTTCAAAAATGTCCACGCCTTTGATCTTCAAGAAGACCGCTGCATTCCTGACCACCCAAAATGGAATTTGGGTGACGATACATCGTCGCCGTAAAAATACTGGCCAATGATACTGGCAGACAAGCACGTCAGAGACTTATATTCTTATATTGTAAGTTGCATAATTAAATTTAAAAAATATGATTTTAAGCAGTGCCCACTTTACAAAATATACAAATATAAACAGCCAACAATATGGCACTGCAAGCATATACGGTTGAATCACAGTAAACTTATTGTGCAATTTGTATCCTGTGCTATTAGTATACATATTGTATTTCTATTGATGGGTCTTTATACAAATAAACGAATTTTTTTCTTCTACATCTGTATAAGAAATGAAGCAACTAATCTACTAGTGACTAGCAATAGGAACCATTTTAATGATATAACATGAAAATGATTCAAATAATACTTTCTGTAATAAACAGATATGTTTGGAATTAAAAATTCTTGATTGAACAGGAACGAATAATATTTATTAGTACAAATTTGATTATATCTTTTATGCCCTATCTCTCACATGTGACAATTAATTCACGCTTAGATTAGACCATAAACGCAAAACTGATATTAAACACTAATTTTGAACAGTATATATACGACCCAAATTGAGAACCTCCTTTCATTTTAAAGTCGGCTAATAATCATACATTTTGGCAAGCAGAAAAAAAATTTGAGGAACGTCTATATATTTTTATAACACCAAAATGTTTTCTCTACGCATGCAGTGAAAAGTATTATCTGAAGTAGTCAATTTGTAATATCAGAACATAAGAAATCTTAGGAGAACTTCAAACATTACTTGGCTCGAGAAGAATAATTCATCATTATAAATTGTTCAATTCGTCTTTCTATGTCCTGAAAACGATTAATTTGAGTAACAACGCTTGTTAGTCCAAAAGGCTTTAATGCGTAAGTCATTGTAAAAGTGTATCTTTGAAAACTGTTTTTCACTGAATTTACTTAATGATCTTCATCTCGATTTAGAAGAACATTCTTTTTAATGATATTTAAGTACCGGCCATATTCGATTGCACGTATTTAACCCTTAAATATGTTAAAATGTAGAACTGCAACACTATCGTAATTCCCACTCATTCCCAATCATTAAACCAAAAACCATAAATTTATCGCATAACGCAGGTGTTATCATTTATATGTACAGAAGCATCAAATTCGAATAATTTGTATATGCAGGATTATTCACAAATTCGTATCAATACAGTTAACAGCGATCAATGTTCATTAAATCTTCTAATGATTTTCTCTTATGATAAATATAGTTTACGAACAGATAGTGACACTCTAGAAACTTGAAAAATACTGATAATGAAAGTGCTAATTCCGATGTGTCACTACCGACAGCTGGATTGGTACAACCTTGAGAGCTGTTGAGTATGTCGCCTGAAGATCCATTTTGTCTGCCCCAAATGAGTACGTAGTTCAGTAGTAAGGACGACGTGGTATGGAATCGAAAAGGAGTGGAATTATAGTGATAGATCAGTGGTGACTGATTTTAATTCGAAAATCTATCTGAAAGTGCAGGATATGCACTTCCTCGTGACGCCGACTTCTTAGGTGCGAAGCTTACTTTTGGGTGATGTCGCGTGAAAAGTACCACAATTTCTCACTGACCTGAACGAGTTATATAACCACAAAATATTATATGGCTAAGGTTGTACGTCGCCCTGAAGAATTGAAATGAACTGGTGCTGCATTGCAGTGTTCAGACTCCTTAAACGTTTCGCGCCGATCCGCTATCGAAGGTACTGCAAACCGGTTTCTGGTATTTATCATTGTTGCACACGAGTTTAAAAAGTGCGTGCAGCAGAATTAATCCCAAAGACTACCAAGAGAAAGTGTGTCATGCTACTTTCACATTTGCATGGCCGCGTGTCTTTTGGCGTGGCATAATCCGCGAAATGATTTGCCACTGCAACTTTTGCATACTTCAACTAAACGATTGAACAGTGGCAATAAATTGAAATTAACAAGTACTTAAAAAACTAAATTCACAATCCTATTATCAATAAAAAAATTTCATATGTACATATGTGCGGTATATCTTAGTTTTCGAGTTAACGATGATTAAAGAAAACGGATTGTTGTGGAAAATAAACATGCACATATTGTATCTTGATTTCTTACAGATCAATTTTCAGGGACTACTTTCATAATAATGTCATTAATATCAGACCACACTTGCAGAGGATAAACGATGTTGCTGTACCTTTTTTCCTTCGTGCAGTGCGCATGTTTCTGAATAATATTTATTGTACTCTTTTATTTTAGATCCCACTTAGAATGACTTGTGCAATAGGCACTAGTGAATCACGTATTTTTATTAAACTTTGTATCGAATGCCGATTGTGGCTTACTTAAAAATCACGTAAAATTTGTGCATATGTCAAATATAAGCCATGCTTTCATAAAATCTGCTGAATGCGTAGGATGTGGTGTGTCATTTATGATGTAGGAGACACCATTCCTGTCATTTATGGTGTAGGTAACAACATTCTTGTATCATTTATAAGGAAGGAGACACCATTCGGCGGATGACGTAGAAGCATTAGTATACATCGAGTCTACGTTTGACAAAAAATCAAATACATTTCTACCAAATAAACAATAAATTTTGCAGTTCGGCAAAATTTACGGAAATGTAATATGTTACAAATACTTTTTTTTATTATTATTTAAAATGTAACCAACAACTCCTTTTTCTAATATAATCGATGCGTTAATAGAATAAAATCAGTTGTAGAATAAGTATTAAATAAGTAAATGTGGCCATAATTATGGTGGCCATATTCAGATAAAATAAGCGTTGAACTAAAAAAGTTATATAATTGCATGAAAAACCGTTAAGCCGTGTTTTTCTCAAAGGATTTCTGTCGTGTGGCTGATAGTATGCCACATCACATGCTTGTCTGACCTCGAGGAAAATAAAATAGGTACACATAGGATGGAAATACCACAAGCCTAGGAACGGCATAATACCGTCCATTAACACATTAAGCGCCACTCTGAATTTCTGTACCGTTCCGTTCAAGCCACAGTTAGCCGCCAGGTGGGCCTTGCCAGGCTGCTTGCCGATAGGCGAGCCAGAATATAGACAATTTGAAAAAAAAGGAAGGTAGTGTGCACAAAATTAGAAGATACTGCACCGAATGCTATAATCAGAATGCACGAATATTAAGACCAAAGATAGCTAAAAATGTAACGCCAAAGTAATAACCTTTTGTAACCAATGTACACAGAAACTTCACCTTTGCTTATCTTGTTTTAATAAATTACATTAATGTTTTTAAATATTATATTCTTTTCTTGGAATCATTGACCACACAAAAATCGATATCGCATAATTTAAATGTTTGGTTTCACAAGTACGCAAAGACCAACACACACGCCGCGATAGAAGAACGAAAAGCCTACCGGCGGTCCCTAGGGTCCGTCGTGGCGCTTACCGTGTTAAGAAGGTGCAGAGTATCGATTATGGAACTTTTACTGTACCTAGAATTTGTTGATCATCAATATTTGACTTTGTCTAGATAAGTTCCTATCGTATAAAATTTGAATAGAGAGAATTAAGGAATAACAATCGTGTATTCGGGGAAAGTTTGAATCAGTTGCTTGGCAAAACTCGACCGTCGGAATTACAGATGTATTGACTCCAAATATTTTTATTTTCTTCGAGAGTACTCATAATATGTCTATCAGAGAGATTTATCTTGCATAAATTACTCATGCTTAAATATGGAGAGTGATTTTCAAAGTACGCAAACCTCTTTCCAAGCTTATGCACCATAAGGAGAAAGCTACGATGGTGTAGTGGATAAAAGCTCGAACTTTCTCGCGGGAAACCCGGGATCGAATCCCGCCCATCACCTCTAATTTTTCCATGTGATATATATACTGTAGCTCTGGCAATTCGGAACCTACCTTAAATAATAGGTCCTAGGCTAAATGACCTTAGCAGTCGGTGCTGAAAATGAATAAAAAAAAAAAAACAAAAAACATAAGGGAAGCTAAAAACGAGCAGTAGATAGGATTTAAAAAATACAACTGTGCCTTTGGAGAAACTCTAAATTTATTGATCAGTAATCCTCGTCATAACACATTTATAAGGTGTAGACAGTGTAGATGTAGAAGTAGTACTATGACGTTCACGAGGAAGCTCCAAATGCGATATTCAAGGAACTTTTACCGTACTTTAATATGTATATTTATACCTTTTTCTAAATTTTTAGTCTTTTTCAGAATATAAGTTAACTTTGTTTGAGAATTAATTTTTTTTTCTGATCATAAATAACCTCCACTGGTAAACATCACCAATCATATCTCTAGGTACATATACTGG
Source organism: Ampulex compressa (assembly GCA_038496175.1). Taxonomy (NCBI): domain Eukaryota; kingdom Metazoa; phylum Arthropoda; class Insecta; order Hymenoptera; family Ampulicidae; genus Ampulex; species Ampulex compressa. The sequence goes on from JBCFXI010001718.1 coordinate 30,624, forward strand.
ACTAGGCAATTGTATTCTTAACTATTTATAGTCCCTGAAAAACAGAAACGATACATTTTCTTTATCTTTTAATTCTTCATCGCCTGTTACGCGATATCTACGATGCTCATTAACCACGTGAGCGTGTATTCATATAATATTGACAAACACATTTTGTTTAAGAAATTTTACATTATATGTGAACAATTAGATTAAATTTACAAACAGCAAAAATAAAAAATTAATATACTGAATGGCATAGAAACTATATATGTACGTAAGAAATACAATAATATGAAACACTTAATAATTCTTCTATAATATATGCCTAATAACTGAAACGCAGGGAATTTACAAAAATAATTCCATTTAATAATAACTCTACCAGCGGACAAGGTACTTACTCCGAAGGGACACCAAAGCAAGTTTATCCCCACTATTCACCTGAAAGAGAAAATGAAGGTCATTTACCAAACCAGATTTTGCGAGCTACATTTTTGCTTAAAGTTGCATGAATTCTCTTACTACATCGTACAGTTCGGAATACGATCCTTCACGAGTGAGATTCTCTCTACTAAAAGATCTCAACGCACCTAAGAATTTTCACTTATAATTTGGATATTCAACTTAAACAAAAATGCTGCAAATATTGCTCCTTATAATATTAGTCTTGCTTTGCCTGTACTACCTTTTGAACAAAGACTATAATTACTGGAAGAAAAAGGGTGTTTCACAGGTTACACCAAGATTGTTCTTTGGAAACACAATGAAAACTTTTCTCTTAAAGTCGACGGTAACCGAGGAGTACAGTAAAATATATAGAGAGTACGAAGACGAACGTTTCGTTGGATTTTACGAAATGAATAAGCCGGCGCTCCTGTTGAGAGATCCTGCATTAATCAAACAGATTTCTATACAACACTATTCTCATTTCCAAGGTAAGCATAGTAACACTCATGTTAATATTATTACTGTACAACTGACCACTTTTTATATGAAATCGAACTAACAAGATTTTGCTTAAATATTAACTCAGAGTTTATCGATAAAGTGCCCCATTAATTACATGAATATGCTTTATATGCATAATGAAATTGTATTAATATTTATTCGCAATTTTTATATATTTTATAACTATTCACATCCGAATGCGGCGATTTGACAGAAAACCTGTAAGGAAAAATAAAAGTATTTCGGTGTGAAGCCATGCTATTTGATGGTGGAAGCGCATTAACCAAAAATGGATATTGTTAAAATCGTTTTTAAAAAAAATCAAGACCATGGATATTTTCCTAAATGTATCGTAATTTTTTATTGCTATTGTATTATATGACGTAAAGCAGAAACAAAACCTATTGATACATGGACCGTTTATTTTGAAAGTGGTGTAAGTCTATTTTTTAAAAGAAATGAGATATCGCGTCATTTATGCTTAATTTAGTGTAAACTGTTTGTTCATAACTAATTAGTATTTAATACCTTAAAAAATACCAACGTTTTGTTCAATTTAATATTGGCCGATAAAAGAATTTACGTATCCATTGATTATGAAAGTAGTGTAAGTTCAATTTCGATAGACAGATGGTGAGGTCAGTGGCTACTGCTTTCTACCTTTGTACAGTATACAAAATGCAATTAAAAAACCGATAAGAAGAAACACTAACGGAGAAAAAGTAAATTGGTTGGAAACATATTGGATGAGATTTTGCAAAAGTGTACCGTATTCTATTTTACATAAAACATCAATGAAGGAGACAGAATTCAGTACTTTGGATTTAAGCATTTAAGACTTAAAACACCTACATGTCGGAGGAGACCACTAAAATGTGAAAAAATCGTCTTGACGCCTTTGTATCGCGATGCAAGACCTATTACATACGAAAAATATAAAAATATGGAGCAATTGTTACTTTATGTATCTCTTGTATATCATCAATATTTCAAAACACTGGCACATGGATAACATGAAGAGAGAATACCAATATCATTTAATAAGTCTAACAATATATAGATATTATTAGTGTTAAAATTAAAAAATACTACTTCTATTTTATTTCTTGTTATTATTTGTAAACAAAATTGGATTAATATCAAATATATTTTAAATAATATTTGATTTTTAAATATACATTACATTAGTTAAATTCGTCTAAAACAAATTTATATAATTAAATTCCATATTGATAAATTAATAGAAACATTGCCACAATGCATAATATTAATCCATATTTTTTAATTAACAAATATGCTAACCTTTAATTTTCTCGAAACAAGAGAAAATGGATTTACATCACTTTCAAAATAAACGGTCCATACGTAGCATCATTAATATGACCGCATTCTCTTGTCTACATTTCTTAATTGCTTCCAAAAATTGAATACGATAAATGATGTAATTTATACCATATAATCATGTGTTGATTATATGTATATAATATAATAAATAACCTGTAAACAATTGTACGTATACTATCATATTTTTATAAATTATTCTAAAACGCCTAAGGCCCCTTTTACAAACTTAACATTTATACTTTATTAAAGTAGAATTCGCTCAGTGGAGATAATAAACTTCATTCCCTTACTTTTTATCCTTTTTCGGGCACATAGGTATTGTATGCATGTTAATTACACAGTAGTGTATGCATGTTAATTTTTTAAATTAAATATACCATTGCCCACTAAATGTAACTGCGCAAACTGTGTATGGCCGAACAAAGAAGTAACAAGGTTCAGCACGTTCATATTAGCTACAAAGAGAATCAAATTTTCTATTAATTTAAAAATATGACTATCACTGAAAATACTACTTACAAGAAATAAGGCATCGTCGTGGGACTCAATTGGTCATAAAATTTGAATGAAGCAAAAGAAAATAAAAATGTCGAGGAGTAGAAGTGTTGTTAGGCAAAGTGGAGTCAACAGAATCGTTAGGAAATCGATAGGACCAGCATCAATCGATAGATTCGGTGCACACTCTGGATTATATGGGTTAGTCGATAAGGAAAGCACTCTAATTAGAAGTGATAGGAAGTTGTATCGCTCAATATTATTAAAAAAAGGAGGAGGGGGGAGATACATCTACCAGGTTCTATAGATGCACAACAACGAAAAATATGGAACAATATCACTTATTTTTTACTATGAAGATCAAAAATAAGGGAATAAAGACTTAACATTTGTATTTCTTTTTGAGAATATTTTACACCCATAAACTGCCTGTGGTGAGAATGTCACAGTTTCCGTCTGAATAAATGCTCTCATTTACAATTTTATTGTTTAGGACGAGGTCTAGTAGTGAATGAGGAAATCGATCCGCTAAGTATAACTTTAACTACCATGGATGGACCTCGATGGCGAATACTTCGCACAAAACTATCCGCGCTGTTTTCATCCGGAAAATTGAAGGAGATGTACCAAATCATTTTTCAAGAGGCGCAGAAATTTACAGTAATGCACAACTTTCTTTCTATTCTCTGACGTTATTTTAATCATCCATACAATTTGCAGACGCGATAATGCGTATTGTCAGTTTTGTTTACAAGAACGATATGTCAAGCTAACGAGATTAATTATGCAAATGATCAGCTATTGCTGAAAGTTCTTGTGACACTGGTTTCCGACAAACTATTATAATATAGTGTCCAGTTCATAACTAGCTACATGTATACAAATAACATTTTTTTGTTGGTCCAACATGTTTGAACAAGTAATCAGCATATCAAAAACACATTAAAATGGCTAGACTCGGAATATTCTTTATTTTTTTTTATAGTTCCTTATTTACTTTATCGCTATTTGACTTATATACGTGTGTCGAAACATAGTACGACATTAAAGATCCACAAATTAGAATCTTGAGTTGAATGAAAGCAGAATTATTTAGCAACTTTTGAGAACGCGAGAGTAACACATTAAACACAGACGATTGTGGTGTAGTGGCTGCCGCGATGGTCAACACATTTGACATAGACTATACTTGTCCTGTTTTTACTTATACTCCTTTGCTCTTGCACTTATCGACTTGCACTTTTAAAACGATTGCGCGATTTAAGTTAAACAATTTAAGCATGAAACATTAACCCAAACCTATAACAGATAAATGCTTAATAGTACGACATGAAATAGATAAACATAACAAATTAAAAGTTATACGAACCTCGCCTTATTTATTACAACAATTACACGATTTACGTAAACATAATTTATTAATGCATAATTAATCTGCTAAAATGTAAAGTATGACAAAATTTACCTGTATCATCTAACATTAACCCAACTTGGAGGTATAAAATTCCTTTCTTTTACCATATACAATATATACTGCCATCCAAAATGTTGCTCTGCCTATCATTTTTCTTGGCACATTTTAACCGTTTCATAAATTTAGCATTTTGCAGAGAAACATGCTGACGACGACAAAGCTGTTGAATTTCAGAACCTTTTTCATAAATTTGGCATAGGTTCTGCAAGCAGCTGCTTTTACGGTATTGAGAGTAACGCACTGCAAGAAACGGAAACGGAATTGGAACTAATGTGTAAAGAAATAGTAGAACCTACGCTAGTTTCTTTTTGGAAAAAAGTGATGCGCTACTATATGCCTCATATTTATAAAGCTTTGCAACTGAAATTGATGCCATCAAAGGTAAATTTATACAAATCGCCTACCCTGCAGACTACAGTAATATTTCCGTTTGTGTCGCACAGGTAAGAACTCAAATTTGCAACAAACAAATTTTCAAGAAATTGAAGCGACGTTTTTTTCCAAAACAAAGAAGGTTGCCGACAAAGGATACAAATCAAGCACAAAGCAAGGCAAACAAAGCATAAAAACTGGCTTAAAAACTATTGTCATCGACTTTTTTTATTTCATTTCTTTTTATCTGAAATATTTTTTTTATTTATCTGTACGATTTTGTAGACAAAAATAGGACCCAACACGATATAATTATGGTCACATTTCGACACATTTACTTATTTAATAGGTATTTAATAGGTATGAAATAATTCAGTTCATACGGAAATAAGAAAATTCCAAATAAGTAAACGTAGCAGAAATTATATCGTGTTTAGTCTCATTTTGATCGGAAAAATCTCACTAATATGTCAAAAAACATTTGAGACAGAAAGAAATGAAATAAAAAAAGTTAATGGCAATAGTCTTTAGACTGGTTTAAATGTCTCACTTGCCTCGCCACCCGTTTGACCTGTCTCTTTTATCCGTGACTCCCTTTGCTTGCTGCCCTCTTTGTTCAACAAGATACAAAGATGAGCCGCAATTCTGGAAAACGATGTCAAATTTTTGAAAACAAACATGCTAAGCGAAAATCATGAGCCATTTACTGTATTCTGCACGACGTGAATGTGTACATCTAGCCGACAGGGTGCGAAATATAAACATTTACAATTTATTTATTTTTACGTGCATTTCAAGGCTGCGGGATTTATTGTAGACATCGTCAAGAATGTAATCGCGTACAGGAAGAAGTATAACATAAAGCAGAACGATCTTATCCAAGTATTAGTAGAGTTGTATGAGATGTCGAAAAAAAAATCGCCAGAAGAAAAAGATACAGGTACGTTAACTATCGCGGCAAACATCATTTATTCGTGAAAACTTCGAAACTACTCCTCGTTGTTTCAGTAATCTCCGAAGAGTTGGTCTACGCTCAAGCATTGGGATTTTTCTCCGCTACTACCGACACTTCTTCATTGCTAGCTAGCTTTATCGCGTATGAGCTTGCTCTAAATCCAGAGGCACAGGATAAATTATATGAGGAGATACGCGTCAACGTCGAAAAGTACGGGTCTCTTTCATACGACGCACTTTCAAATATGGAATACTTGGACTGCGTCATTACTGGTAAGCATAACATCATTCCCGACTAACCTTCAGTCTTCCCGTTTATAAGAGTTATACAGAGGGGTCCAAAAAAAATGTATCCACTGTTTAACAGTCCAAAACTCGCAAACTAATTGACGGAGTTGTCTCATTTTTGGTGAAAGTGTAGCTTAAAGTTGACCTTAAAGTTATCATTGTAGGTGTTCGAAATGGACACCATTAACATCCATACACAAACGATGCCGCCGAACTGCAGAACGAACTACTGACTGCAACATGTTCAGTTAGATATTTGCACATGAATGTACGATGGATTCTCGAAGTTCATCCAATGTGCGTGGCTTTTGTCGATAAACGACGTCCTTTAGTGTTCCTCACAGGTGAAATTTCAGAGGAGTTAAGTCTGGGGAACGTGGTGGATACTCTACAGCACCTCTACGGCCTATCCATCTTCCTGGTAGATTTTCGTCGAGATAAGCCCTAACACGATTTTGGTAGTGGGCTGGGGCACCATCTTGTTGAAAGTAAAATCTTCCGCCTCCATACAAGTCTCGGATGGCAGGTAAAATGGTACAAGGTACAACTAACAACAAAACACTGACTATCTGGCGATTGTCATCTGACAAAACAAAACAACGCAATACAACACTTATACGGCGATTGCCGGAACTACAAACTATTACACTACCAAAAATGGGACAACTCCGTCGATTAGTTTGCGAGTTATGGACTTTTAAACAGTGGATACATTTTTTTGGACCCCTCTGTATATACCGCTCTGCCACAAATAGGCTGCCGGACGCTAGATAAACTCTTTTAATACTTTAAAAATTGATTCCAAGTTTTGATTCGAAAACCGCAACAAAGTGCATCAAACTTAACAAATCCTTAATCTCGAATAACAGCAGTTTATCATACATTTAATGCATTTCAAGGCATCCTAGAATTCTTCTCGTTTAAGAAGAAATCAAAAACATCATTGAGAACTTTTGAATACCATTTTACCATTAAAAACTGCGATTAGCAAAGTTGATATATCGAATCTCACCTATAGTTGCTGACTGTTGAACAGTTGGGTATTGAATGCGAAATTTTTTCCCTTTACAAGAATTCACCGTACGCATTTTGTGACATTTCATACATTTCCGACTATCCATGAATTATTTCAAATGTCTTTGATAGCTGATTTTTTGAATACGCATCATTCTACCTGATTCATATAAATGCATACTTTCATCAGAATCTCTTAGAAAACATCCGTCTGCCGGAATCCTGACACGAAAATGCAACGAAGCATATAATATACCCGGCACCGATATCATTATCGAGGTAGGCACCAGAATCGTGATACCCGTCCGAGCAATCCATTATGACCCGAAATATTATGAAAATCCAGAAAAATTCGACCCCGACCGTTTTTCCGGTCAAAACCGAAAGCTTCACAACGACGGGACCTTTATGGCATTTGGAGCAGGTCCACGAATGTGCATAGGTAATTTATGTATTTATTATAATATATTCTGCATACTAACGTATTTTACTTTTTCTGTCTGTTAATGCTACATTGCTCACAAATATTGGTTATCTAAAAGTGTTTGTTATTAAGTATACTTTAAATTGGTTTAAATGATTTTACTGCATGGATTTATACCTTTAAATGTCTTTATCATTCTAAAATTAGTTAGATTAAAACATTCTATGAGGCACTTCTTAAACGCAAGAGGGTTATCACTAACTACATTATACGATAATTTACATTTTATTTATCATTGGTATGCCAATCTCTAAAAGCTTGAATTATTGAATACAAAAGAATAAACCATTTTTCATGCTATGTTATTTTGTCAAAGCATTTTTCTAACAATGATCACAAATATCAGTTGCTTATAGAAAATTCGAAAAAGCAACATAATACTTATTATTGAGACAAAGACAGGTATTTATCAACTATTTTAATATGCAACAGTCTATATATTCGATCTTTTCAAACTCATGAATAATTCCATGAAATATGAAGAGTATAGATGACACGCATCAAATTGTATAAATAAAAGACTAATTTATAATAAAGCGTAGAACTTTATTTAAGCGGCTACAAAAAATGATCGAATGACCGTGATTAAGAAATTTATTAGTTAATAACAAGTTACCTCGGTTTCTTGATACCACAAACAGTCGAAGCTTGTTCGCATATTAGATATACTCATCTAAATCAAAACAAAACTTATGTATAAATATAATATTAAGTACTTACTGAATGTACTTACGCTGAATGAATGAATCGATCCATGATCCTTTAAGGGCAGCAAGGAGAACTTGGAATATGTCTCTGGTGGTGTCAGATAGCAGGTACTAACTGGCCTTGATTTATTGACCTTAAGACCGCCATGCGCGCGATTTACAAACTGTGCATAAATTTATAATCACGGTCGTTATAACACGTATTGACATATTTATTTATACTATTTATAGAAACATGCAAATCCAACACTAAAAAAAACCTAACACAACTTATTGACAGTATAAAAATGTGGGAGAAGAATGTATTATCTTTTAAAATTGATAAAATATCCTTTGAGAAGAAACTTTTGTTTACATATAACGATTTTTTAACAGGAATTTATTGAAGGGATTGAATCAGGTAGTTGCGTAACATGGTCAATGGACCACCCATAAATTCCTTCTTTTCAGAACTAGTTCTTGTCAGAACCATAATTTATTTTACATTGAAACATTCGGTCCCGATTCATTACCCGAAATCGGTGTACATAATAACTCTGATGCAAAAGTTTCTTCTTAAAGGACATTTTTTCAATTTTAAAAGATAATACATTCTTCTCCCACCTTTTTATATAGGCAATAAGTTATGTTAATTCTATAATATTGTGTTTGCACGTTTCTATATATAATATAATTAAATATATCAATATATACTTAACGCTCGTGATTATAAAGACATGCGCAGTTCGTTAATCGTGCGCGTGGCGATCATATGGTCGATAAATCAGGGCCAGTCGGTCCTTGCACCTGACACCGCCAGAGTCATATTCCGAGTTTTCCATGTTGCCCTTGTAACCCATTCTTTTTTATTTTTTATTAACTTAAATACACAACAAAAAAAGAGGGAAGCGTTAATAGATGCTACAATATATGCCCTGGAATACAAAATCTCATTCATAACTTGACAAAAGTGGGGGGGGGGGGCGTGGATACGGATGAGTGTGGTATATATTGCCCGCGGTGGATGTATCTTTATTGTGGTCGGTTGAACGTATCGAGCCTATTCGCGCCAAAAATAAAAAATGACTATAAATGAATGCTCTATAAGCAATTATACTTTCGAAAATGTATAACATGGAACATATGCGATAATTACCTTTGAGTTCATATAAACCTTTTGTAATTTTCAAGATATTCTTAATACTAGTGGAATGCTTAACAACGTTCCCAAACACGAGATTCAAAATTCAATTCAAACGAGATTCAATTCAAACAAAAATTCAAAATTCGACTCTACCGCATGGCCATTGGAGTACGAAGGCGCGCAGGGCGATTACACGTGCCAGATGGGCCCGCGGGTAACAACTTATTCTTATTCACTACGTACGCGGACATAGCGAAGCTGGACTTCTGTGGTCCTGGAGGAAACCTGTCTCTCCCCTACGTAGGGAGGTGTTTTTCCTTGCTCACTGAGTTCGCTTCGTTCTTGGACCTCGTTGTGCATGGTCCTCTCCGTGCGACTTTCGAAATCTAACTGCCTGGCTCTCTCTCCCTCTCTCTCACAAGCTCGTTACTGTGTCCATCGTCGCGTCGCCTATCTACGGTTTATTGAAAATCGTCTCGTTCAGGGCCGAATGGGGCCTCTATGCAATCCGATGAGTTACACCCTTGAGGGGTCGTGTAACGATTCATTTATCGCTGCGTACCACAATCGTATTTTGAATAGTCTTGTATTCTTTTCCTTTTCAGCATCCAGGTTTGTTTCTATGATGGTAAAACTTGGTCTGGCAACTCTCTTAATGGACTACGAAATTACACCAAGTTCGAAACTGTCTACACCCTTGGTCTTCAAGAAGGGGACTACGTTCTTGACCTCCCAAGACGGAATTTGGGTAACGATTCGTCGTCGCCATAAAAATACTGGCCAATGATACTGGCAGGCCAGCACGTCAGACACTTGTATTCTTAAGTTGCAAGTTGCATAATTATATTTGAAGGATATAATTTTAAGCAGTGCTTATTTTACTAAACGTATAAATATATTGCTAACAATGTGACACTGCAAGCATATATGGTTTAACTACAATATACTTATTGTGCAGTTTACATGCTGTGCAACGATTAGTATACATGTTTTTATTGATGGGTCTTTATACGAATAAACGCATTTTTATCCTCTACAGCTATGTAAGAATGAAGGTACTAATCCTATAGTGGCTAGCATGTAACTGTCCCAGTTACAGACGTCGTACCGACGCGAAGCTGCGATCGAATAGTGATCACACACCACAAAAACTTTTATACACGATTAATTGGACATTTGCTGACAATTTATATATATATATATATATACGCTTTATACGCATTATATATATATATATATATATATATATATATATATATACACACACTTTATACACAAAATGAAATTTGATTAATATTTAATCTCAATATTTATACATTTCATTTCCTTTCTCATCCGAATGCAGCGATTTGGAAGAAAACATTATTTCCATCAATACATATAGCGTCGTACTTGCAAGGAGAGTTGACTGAAGTTAAAAGTTATCGATAAGTATTTGCATGCAAAATCATGTTATTTGATGAAGAAAGTATGTTAACAAAAAAGAATTTTATTACAATAATATCATTTTTAATAAATATCGTGGCTATTAGTTCTCTCTTAAATTCATCATCAGTTTTTAATTACAATTGTCTTATATGCCATAAAGAAGAAATATTTTTTTATTTGCGTTTTGAACAAGGCAGGAGACGCTATTTCTTAAATTACGCCTTACTTTTATGGTGTGTCGGGCAAAAAAGACCGCGAATAAAAGAGACTACGGATAAAAGAACTAGCCAAGCCTGAGGCAAGCCAAGCAAAACATTTAAAAATCAATTTACAAAGTATTGTCATTAATCTTTATAATGGCAATTTTTTTAACTTATGGGTAAGATTCTGATGATTAAAATAAGATCAAACACAATATAGTTATGATTACATTTACTTATTTAATATGTATTCGGTAATTGACTTTATTATCTTTTTAATGAAATTACGAGTGTGGTTTACTTAAAAATTACATAAAAAATATCCAACACATTTCGCAATGTAAGCCATTCTTCCATAATTTCTGCTGACTGCATCAAGCATATTATGACTTAAATGATGCAGGAAGCACTATTTGAGCGACTTCAACCATGCAAGAGGCACCATTTGAGCGATCTAAATCATGTAGACGACACCACCCGACGAATAACTTACAAGCATAAATTGACATTGTCGGTTTACGTGTAAGCAAACTCTACCTTTGACTTAAAATTAGATGCTTGTGATGAAGGCACGAGATTACATATCTACCAAATAAAAAATACATATTGCAGTTCAATTAAATTTACGGGGCAGTTTTAAAACAGTTTCGTATTATTATTTCAAGCGTGACTAACCATCGACCGTTCTAATACAATCAGCAAGTAAATGTGGTCATAATTTATCGTTTTTAGTCTCATTTTGATTGGAAAAATGTCACTCATACTATGAAAGTCATATTATTGTGTTAAGAACCGTTGTTACGTGCATAGACCCTACACCTATGGAAAGGGAAATCGAGAATCAAAATCTGAGCGGAATGTGACAGAGGTGCACTGCTGACTCGGACGTTAGGTTTCCTACAGTAAGCTGAGA